>JAQFYE010003034.1:0-16329 GCA_034694305.1 Protaphorura glebata
TTTCATGGGAGTGCTTACAACTAATATTGTACGATTTTTTTTAATAGTTAAGTTGTCAAAATACTGTAGACATCTGAATTTCAAACACCTGGAGGCATGGCAAAATCGAAAGGATATTTTAACATTGAGTGGGTGAAAATTGTCAATTAGGTTAGAAATTGCACCCATGCGGAAAAAATTGTTTATTTTTGGGTAACAGCAGTACTAGTGAATCAACTGAGGTCATATTTTCTCCCTTGTCACCATTTTAGCACACGAATTTTGAGTAAATTTTTTAGTTCGGTCGTTGAATTGTTTACAATTTTACATTTTCACGACACATACTAAAATTTATGATTAGGATATGATGTCTAAGTAATTAAGTGCTAGCCCTGAGAAAATTTAAAAGATGTAAATGTACTCGAACTTGCAGTGCATTAATTCACATGTGGAAGTTAAAGATGACACTAGACAAAAATTGTATGGTAATTCCTAATAATGAGGCAAAAAATGTCGACTTTTAGATTCACAATTCAATCAAATTTAGTTTTTCACGGATCTTCCTCAAAATCAATCAAATCATAATTCCGTAATCATAATAGTATATGTACAATCATCGTATGTAAAGAAATTGAAACGAAAAATTATAACAAGGAGAAGACGAGACGTTATGAGATTTGTGTGCGATAATCTGATTAGGTGAAAACTGCGACTACTATTTCCAAAACCATTTCTACACGTCCGGAAGTTTTACCTGAATTACCATATACCAATATGTGTAAATAAAAGGAAATTTGTTGGTGGACTGAGAGTCTGCAAATTTGAAAATTAAAGACGACAAGCAATGCAAAAGCCGAACGTTCTATCCTACCGTTGGAACAACATTATATAAAATTTTGGGAAGGACAAATACTAATACTATAAATTATCGTAAAAACTGAATATAATGACCCTTCAAATGAAGTCCCTTGACTTCATTTCCGCCTTCAGATAATAAATTGAACAATTTAACGAATTACAGAAGAATCAAAGAATTATGGTCTTTCAAAATGGAGACGAAAAACCATGTGATAACTATTCTTTCTAATTCTATTTTGACTCCTTAAATATAACTTGATTTTTTCATACTAAGCTTAACTCAAGCGATTTTGGGAACAAACCAGGGCAGGGCACAGTTCTGGGCAGTGTAACGTAATAATTAACCATGATACGAGCATGTTATCTGATATGACACCACAAAAAGAATGTCACATTTTTTACCTGACCACAGAATTTCTTCTTAACAATTCCAATGTTTTGCAAGATTGATTCGGTGTAGCAGATAAAGGGCACAACACGTTTACCTTAATTTTGCATCAGTGACACACGAATATTTCTTGTTTCCCTGTTTCTATACTTGTTTTGGAATAATTTTACTCCCCTATCAGTTCGAGCGAGTTAACGTGTCATGATTTTTCAGAAACTATAATAAGTTTGAAAAGTAGGGATGGGCTTCCGCCACCAGGATAACAATATTGTCCTCCCTTCCATTGATCACTTCCAAAAACCTCTAGCCTGAGACAGTTGTTTTAAACCTATGTAAGTTTGTACAATTATAAGAATACTAACAGAAATATTGACCGGCCAAGAAGGGAAAACGCCTTGTGTTTCGCTTTTGCAGGTTTGCCAATAATGAAAATTCAAAAATACAGATGCCTGAGTTTATTTTGCATTGGAACATATCTGTACTTAAATTTTAGAGACCGTATTTTATTATCTCTACATCGGATTATTAAGATAGTAATTTCTGTAGTTGGTTCCCATTTCTCAGATTGATTATTGGATACGGAGGGTTTGCCGTTTTCCCGGGTCGGAGCTGCTTATTTATTATTAATTATAGTTAAAGAATTCACACAGTTGATTGCTTTCATGGGAGTACTTGCAACTAATGTTGTACGATTTTCTTAGTAGTTCAGTTGACAAATTAGTGAATATTTTTCAATTTGAATGACAGTTTCCTGTACGGAAAAGTCTAAGGGATATTTTAACATTGGATGGGTGCAAATTGCCAAATCGTGTGAGAATTTGCACCCAATGTTGGAAAAATTGTTTATTTTCGGGTAACAGTAATCAGCCTCCTGCGGAAGCTATCAACTAACAGTAGAATATTCTTGGTGATAACTCTGACAGTCTCATATTAGATGCAATTTAAGTTTTCTAGTTTGTTGAATTGTATATTCGTTGAATTGATCACAATTACGAATTCACGGCGTAAAAATTATGATTATTGTTGATCTCTAAGTAATTAAAGGCTAGCTATGTGAAAATCTAAATCCCACGTGCAGTTAAATGTACTCCGCGCAGTGCAATAATTCACAGGTGGAAGTTAAAGTTGACACTAGATGAAAATTGTGTGGTAATCCCTGACAATGATGCAAAAAACGTCGACTTTTTGATTCACAATTCAATGAAATTTAGTTTTTCACGGATCTTCCTCAAAATCAATCAAATCATAATTCCGTAATCATAATAGTATACAATCATCGTATGTATGTAAAGAAATTGAAACGAAAAGGAAAAAAAAAGAGAGAAATAAATAGGTAGTAGTAGTAGATTGGCTTTTTCATGTATTTACAACAATTAACAATGAAATTCGAACATAGTCAGTCGCCGTCGAGAGCAAAACAGAAGGGCACTTGGGTTTAATGCACAGAAGATAATGAATAATAATAATAATAATCATAATTAAAGAGAACTGCACGTGTTTTGTTGGGACGTGTAAGAGTTAAGTACATATTATAAGTAAGTACAATAAAATTAAACATTCATTGTTTGTGAGATATTGTTCACAAAAAAAGTTCTGACGATGATGATGATTGAAGATGGTGTTGTTGTTTGTTCATTTGTTGTTTTGTTGTTGACGATGATGATGATGTTGATGTTGTTGTTAGATTGTTGTTGTTGTTGATGATGATGATGTTCATTGTGGAGAGCAATAATAATAATAATTATATTAATGATGGTGACCACTTCATGGTTGTGGTATGGTGGTTGATTAGATTGAATTAAATGCTTAGAAGCACTTTCTGTGGACAATCCCTGGGCCAGATTCGTCATACTCTTGTTTGGAGATCCACATCTGTTGGAAGGTGGACAAGGAGGCCAAGATGGACCCACCGATCCAGACAGAGTATTTTCGCTCTGGTGGAGCAATGATCTTGATCTTAATGGTTGATGGAGCCAAAGCAGTGATTTCCTTCTGCATACGATCAGCAATACCTGGGTACATGGTGGTACCACCGGACAAGACGGTGTTGGCGTACAAGTCCTTACGGATGTCAACGTCGCACTTCATGATGGAGTTGTAGACCGTCTCATGGATACCACAAGATTCCATTCCCAAGAAGGATGGTTGGAAAAGAGCTTCTGGGCAACGGAACCGTTCATTACCGATGGTGATGACTTGACCGTCGGGAAGTTCATAGGACTTCTCCAGGGATGTTGAGGCAGCAGCGGTCGCCATTTCTTGCTCAAAGTCAAGAGCCACATAGCACAACTTCTCCTTGATATCTCGGACAATTTCTCGCTCGGCTGCAAGTATCAAAAATTAATATTTAGAACAATTCCAAAGTGTTTGGTCAACAAAAATGACGGTCTGAATAAACAGAATTGACTCCTGATAAGTCAAAATTTCGAATATAACGGAATGAGTCAGTGAAACAAAACTGGACCTGGTGATCATAATTTGAGTTCTCTATATTTCTCAACGAAATCGTGAAATAAAATGACGTGCCGGGAAAACTCAGCTCAATGTAGGCAAAATCGTTAATAGAAATGGCAGTCTGGGAGAACAGAATTTAGCCGTTAGAGGGATTATCATTATTATGTGAATTTTTTCAAACAAAATTTACCTGAAGGATTGCAAAAATGTCTAATTTTATCTATCAATTGCAAATTTCCAACTAAATAACTTATTGAATATTTGCAAATTGAGGCGGAAAACAGAAATATTATTTGGCGTCCCGGAATATTTGTTCTAATTTGAACTAATAAGCTAGTTCCTCCCTTCCGGATTAACTTAATTTGTCTTTCGAATTTCAATGATCAAAATTTGGAAATGTTGTATGGGTAATGTAGAGGGCGTACCGGTGGTGGTGAAAGAGTAGCCACGCTCGGTGAGGATCTTCATGAGGTAGTCAGTGAGATCCCGCCCAGCCAAGTCCAAACGGAGGATGGCGTGGGGAAGGGCATAACCTTCATAGATGGGGACAGTGTGGGAGACACCGTCACCGGAATCAAGAACGATACCGGTGGTACGCCCAGAGGCGTACAGAGAGAGGACGGCTTGGATGGCAACATACATGGCTGGGCAGTTGAAGGTCTCGAACATGATCTACACAAAATAACAGAACATGTTAGCTTATTTATCAGGAATATTACCTATGTTCTGTTTCAACTGTTTATACCAAGGTGATCGTTTGAAGGGGGTAAAATACTCTTTTAAGGTACAGAAATTGCTTGTTGCAAAAAAAAAATTTGCACACAAATATTACGATGTTTGAAACATATCGATCCAAACAACTTTCCTAGGATTTTTCATAAAATTTTGGGAAAATGCGCCTATGAAATATCAGAATCTACGAAAATGCGGTTTCCCTTTAGAAATGTTGATAAAAGATTAAGTCTAGGGAGATAATAGTGCATCGAGCCCATTCTGCTTTACTTGATTATTTGTTATTTCTCCGAATTCACAAGTTAAAACTTTGCAAAGAAATGTATTTCGCAAAATATTTGTGAACGGTCACATTGGTACGGTACAGTTTTTGTTAGAAATCTCGTCATACTTGAGTCATCTTTTCTCTGTTGGCCTTTGGGTTGAGTGGAGCCTCAGTGAGGAGGATTGGGTGTTCCCTGAAATAAATAGGATCGTTAAAATTTATTTTGAAAATCTTAAATAAAATGACATTATACTAGTTGAGTAATGTAACTTATTTAAATGGAATTTACTTACTCTGGGGCAACTCGCAACTCATTGTAGAAGGTGTGATGCCAAATCTTTTCCATATCATCCCAATTGGTGATAATTCCGTGCTCAATGGGGTATTTCAGAGTCAAGATACCTCTCTTGGACTGAGCCTCATCACCTACGTAGCTGTCTTTTTGTCCCATACCCACCATGACACCCTGGATAGAGCAAATAAAAAAATTATACATTAATCCATCTGCTCGGACAAAACATTTATGAGTAAATTTGTATCTGGATTGTAAGACAGTGAATGAACATAATCGTTACCGACACTTATATGAATGCATTTCCAAACGGGCACATCATTAAAAAAGCAGGACTTGGTATACCGGCTTTAAATGCATCCAGACTGACATTGATTTATCAATTTCTATAGTCCATGACTTCAATATAATTGAATATAATTTATTTAACGATTAATTTATAGGTATTAAATTATTTATTATGACAGGTCTGTCTCATTGGATTGTTGAGGTTAATATTGAAGTCATTATTTTAGCAATAGCGGAAACAAAAGTTTTTAGAAATCATTTTAAATTGAAACGTTTAGAAAAGTATAGATTAAAAAAGTGAAACAATTTTAGCAGCTGGAAAGAATTTTGAATGGGCGGAAATACTCTAAAATTATAGGGAACGTTATCGATTTTAGCTGAATTCAGATTGGACTGGATTAATTGAAGTCGAATTTGAGCAAGGTCGGAATTCAAATAGCGTTATGGAATTAATCATTTCTGCTCAAATTCTAAGACCTTGGATTAGTGCTAATATTGGATTTGCGAACGTTAGCATCTAACTCTCGTGAAGTTAATTAAATTTCAACTTTTTCCCACAGCATTTTTGTGGACTTTAGGCCTGTTTATATTATTGACATCCCTTATTAATATATCAAAAAAGTATTACAGTTGGTTATGTGTGTTTCAGTAAAAACTTGAAAAAGAACACGTGCGCCGGTCCAAACTGGCAAATTCATGTGGGGATAAGGGTTCTAAAGTCGCACGTGTGAAAATCCCCTAAAATCATTCTTTCTTGTCATCAGTCTCATTTACTGCATTCACAATTTACGATATGTTACCCTAACCCTTAAATCGGATCATTGGTTTACATAATGTTGAGAACCAAACTTTTTTTCCTCAAGTTTGGTTTCCGCTCAATTACAGGATTTGACCCTCCAGTAGGAGTAAAGAGTAGTAATGTGTAATATTCTAAAAATAAACAATTCCGAGATCTCCTGAGAGATGAAGATGAAGATGTGTGGAGTTGAGTGGGACCTCCTTCCTGTGGAGGTCCAATGTCTAAAAATAATCTTGGCACGGCCTTATAAGGAAATCCATTTGTTTCAACTACCAACCAACTCATTCCTTTATCCAAATACCGATTCACACTTTATATGAGTCAATTTGGGGAGATTTTTATTAGTTTTGGGGAAAATTTGTTGCGTTTGTCAAACTTAATTTTAAGTTGAAACTTTATCTGACATTTAAAAATTGTAAATGGATTTCAAACTATTTTGAAGGTAAATATTAGAATACTTATGGCCACACTAAGTTCCTTGGATTCGAAAAGTCAATCGCTATTAATCTTTTCCTAGTATTATTAATCGGTAAAAAAATCTTATCGAAAAATATTAACAGCTAAGAATTCGTTGAATCAAAACTTTAATTGCTGTTATTCGCTGCCGGTAAATGTCAACCGCCATGAAATTTCTGACACTGAGCGTTAATCGGTTTGATTTTCTTTTTGATTTTTTTAAGACAAGACATTAGTGGCTATGAAATATAAAAATCCTTGACCGAAAGGGCCATGAATGTTAAAAGCTTCCAAGCATTCGGAGATCACTATAAATTCCAATGTATTATGCAAATGCAAGTAACCGGCGAAAATGATTCACCGCGAATTCCCACATGTCGAAGGTCAATCACAAGGAATTTGCTGCCAAGTCATGACCAGCCCACTTGAATTTCTCAAAATGACCTCGACTCGCCCACTGATCTTGCCTGACGCTTGCCAGTAATATAGTGCAGAACAGAAAATATTTAAAAAAGTTATCCAGATGTTGAAAAGATAAAGCAAAGAAATTCTACTTTCATTTTGTTTCCTAATCAGAGTGTCGTTTGGAAATGCATCAACACTTACTAGAGTAGTCTATTCAAATTTTAGACCATGCGGCCCGATTTCTCTGCGTAGAAGTAACTGCTAGTACTTCAGGGAGAATTTAGTAGACAAATGTTGAATTTCAAAATTATGATTTACCTGATGCCTCGGGCGACCAACAATGGATGGGAACACAGCTCGAGGGGCGTCATCCCCAGCGAAACCGGCCTTGCACATACCTTAGAACAAAAGCGAAAAAACCGGTTGTGTATTCCATTTGAGTTAAGAAGTTGGCAGTGCCGGATATAACCGGATAATAACCGGATATAATTCAGAACATAAGAATAATTTTCAATTACCGGATCCGTTGTCTACAACCAAAGCTGCCACATCGTCGTCACACATTTTGCCGGATTTGAAGGGCTAACACCTCACGAACTGTCAAATCAATCAAATTAGAGTAATATTTAATTTAAATTCAAACTTTTTTTAAATTGATTCACTTATTTCTTATTTCTTAATTTTTTTTTCCTTTTTGTAATTTTGTTCAACCTCAAAAGCCAAAAAAAGATGAGATGATTCTCTGGGGCGAGGAAGATCCGAAATCAGGTCGCCGTTCTTGATGTTGAATCTTTTTAAACGAAGTGAAAAACTCCAGATCCCCCTTCTTCCACCCAAAACTTTCTTCAACCCGGGTAGACCAAAAATAAACCCGAAAGATGTTCCTCGTACATTTCTTAGACTTCTTAAACGCCCTCCATGGCGTTCCCTCCCTTGGCCTTATAAGGCCATCTAAAAAACATGCAGCCTTATGTGTTTCGTACAAAAATCAACGTGTGTGCGTGTGTACCATACGAATTCGGGTAGTTGTCCAAGACTTGGGGCCACAACTACTAATTCCAAACATTTTAGCATATGTAAGCGTAAGACACATTTCTTAGGTCCCTCCATTCAAATCCTTTAATTTTTGAACGAAAAACGTGGTCTACTTTCATACGAGTCAATCTGTGCGTCTGAGTATTCAGAGAGATGAGGTCTGGGCCGGGATGCTGACTGCTGACAAGATGATGCCCGTTTCCGGGCACCTTATGCAATATTTTACAACGCTCACGCCAGACTCATAAGTCACAAGTAGTAAAAATTCTTCGGAAGCAACTCTACGTTAACGATGTTTGGGCGGTCAGGCAATTTCAGCACCTAATCACAATGAGAATGATTAAAAATATCACACTCACTTATTTTTTATTCATTGAACATTTTTATAAAATACCTTGATTGGATAATATTTGGAGTAAGACATACCCAGTCAAATATCGGAGTATTTTTGCAGTGGAATGGGATTGGCTTCTATGTGACGGAACAAAGGTATCCCTAGTAGTAGGGAAAATCACCAGTTCAGAAAACCTCTCTAAAGCAACCGGTTCACAATGTTTCGATTACAAATTTAATTACTAGCTCACCGTTTAGTTTCTATTTCATTTTTATAATTACAACACTATCTAATAAAAGTTCGATTCTGCATACATTGGAAATGGTGATTTGTAGAAATTTGCAACCAAAGCATTATATGCCAATTTAATGAATCATGTTTGTGCAGGCAACCCTTGTAATTTCCCTGTAACAGGGGTTCAAACTCCCGGACAGATATAGTGTGATGGTGCTAAAAGGATATTTCGTCTGCCAGAAATCCTGGAAATCCGGTTCATTCTCTTCGAAGAAATTCACAATGGTATTTGGCAATGCCATTAATGCGTGTACTATTCTATTAAGCTCCACAACACTAAAAGAGGTCATCGAGATTTTCAATTTAATTTGACGGCACCAGGTATCACTAACAAGAACTTAACATATTAATTTAATTATTCATATTTTATCATATAATTATTAATTCGGGAGGCCTCACTGGTTCGATAAAATCCAATTTATCTGCATTTGGAATACATTAATTGTCGAATTAGAACCGCCCTCCCTAAAATAAAGGGACCTTAGCGCCTTAGCCTAATGAATCATTAGATGAAATAGTTTAATATTGGGTGACAATTCTTAAAGCAAGGCACTCATATAAAATCAGATTAGCAGTCTATAGTTTATATTTACAATAAATCCCGTCTTCATATGTGATGAGATTACCGAAATTCAAAATTTTGAAATAAATATTTTGATTCAAAGTTAGAATTACTACTTCAAGACAAACTATTCTACATAGTAAACATTATTTGTACTATTAATTTTATTGGCAAATGGTTTCAAGCTAGTTTGTAAAAATTTAGGTATAAAAAAGCAGTTCATTTCGCTGTATACACAGAGGGTGCCAAATATGTATTTTTATTAGTACTATGGATGGTTCAGATGTAACTAGCCCGGTGCACCGCTAAAGGAGTACTGTTTAGTGTTAGGGGTTGAATTCTTCGGATCTGCACTGACTGTGGCTGACTGGTACCTCATATCTCTTTTTGATTCAGTGAATACTCTATATGTTGAGGTTTTGCAACTAAAACCACAACAATTTGGAGGATTGGATGCACCAATTAATTAATTACATTTCTAATTATTTTTCTAAACATTCTCATCGTTGTCATCGAGGAAGATCGAATTTGAGAAATAAACCAGTCTCATTGCAAGAATTGGAACTGATTGAACTCTATGGCAAAATTATCGAAATAATGACACGGATATTGTCGGCTTTTACTGTAGTTCTTTGAGCGCTGGGTCTACTTTCTACTGCATTGCAGAGGCCTCTTAAATCTTCTATCAAAGACCAGTTTTACAGATTCATTATAACCTGTAACGGTGTTTCGCGCCATTCTTGCTCCGGTTTTGGATTCACATTTGGGCATCACGTTCACATAACGTCGGTGTGGGACAAATTTTTCATTAACAAATATGTCAGTCACGGGAACAAAATATATCCAATATTCTTAATTTAGTAGGTGAATTGATTAAAAAACCACTAACATAACATTAGTACTGGTATAGTCGAAATTATAAAATAATTAGGGGTACTATCACATTTTCCAGTACCCAGAAGATAATAATATGAATATGCAATTTAAGTTTTCCACCATAGAAATCTAAATAGTTATCCAAATTGAACTTCCTGAAGTAATTTTTCAAACTAAAATAGCTAATATAGTTCAAATAAGAAAATTATTTCGCACAGAAAAAAACGGCTTAAATTAAAACTCAAAACCTTAGTAAATGGTTATTTCAAATGTCCGATGTAGGAACATTTGTCTAGAAATCAAATTATTTTCTGATTCTTTGTACAAACTTTATATTCCCAGTGTTGGTGTCGTTCCCAGCATAGGTTGGGAATTGGACTATTAAAATTGTTCAAAAATTTCTGAAATTCTGTCTGCCGACAAATTGGTTACGCTTGTGCTCAGAACACATGATGCTCTTTCAAATTAATCTGATTTTCACAAAACAAAAGATTATAATTTTTTTCGGAAACTGAATTCATATCGGGTATTCCTTCTAAATTGGCATAAATTCAAGGAGCCTTGAGACCTTGTAAGCTACTTTAAGAATTTTTAGTGTGTGAAATTGGTGCATTTTGTAATGAAATCATTTCCTTCCTCACTCGCCCGATCTGGCAAGCTTTCTCTAACACTTCCAAATTAGGAAAAAGTAAAGCCGCTTCCGATAAAAACGGAAGAGCGTATTCCCGCCATCCCAAGAATATAAAGGTAAAGGTAACCGAAAATGTAGAATGTGTGCAAGCCTGCATGAATGTTTGTTTGTGTCCAACTGAAAAAAATTGTATAAAAAAATCCAAGTGAGGGAAGAGTATTTTTAAAGTTCAGAACATCTCTCTTCGTTCAGAACAGCCTCACGTTGTTCTAAGATAAAGTCGGGAGTATGCCTAGGTAAGGATTTTGTCTGGAGAGATGTTTCCAAATAAGGAAACCGAAAGTTCAAATGCACTCTTGGGGCAATGGGGGATCCCCCTGTTCCCGGTCCGCGTCCGTTATGAACGTACTCGCACTAGTTTAGTTTAGTTTAGACAAAACAACCAGCCGCAGCAGAAGAACCCACGAAAACCCCGAAAACTCATGCTTTTGCTTGGTTTAGTTTAGCAGTGCATGAGCATGCAAAATTCTTGGTTCGGAAATCCAAAAATGGGATCCACGCTGACTAAAATAGAAATAGACTTGTGTGCCGTACCTTCCCTTCTAAAGTCTGTAGTCTGTATTGATTCAAACATTCTACAATACGAACAACTCCCGTACTTTCCTCATTCATTTCATGCGGTTCGACAAACCGGCAAGGCTGTCAATATCCCTGTAAAATTTTACGAATGTCTGGTCCTATTGAATTGTCCTAATTTTCATTAGAATCCCAGCCATCTCTTCAACATTTGATGTCTTAAACGTTAAATCTTGTAATTTTCGTTGGATTTGAAAAATCGAATAAGTAGATTAGCTGTACAGGTGGCCCTGTACTACTTTGTTACTGCTAGCTTCAATCCCATGGCCTGGCCATGTAGGGTAGTTGCTTTAGAGAGGTTTTTCTCCATTGTATTTTGTTTAACTATTACCATTTATTAGAACAGCAATAATTGACGTCACATTAACGTTAGCCTTTCGACTCAGTATAAGTCACAAAAAATATCTCTCTCCAAATAGGTCAAGTGAAAAGTCAACTCATTCCACTCGAAAGATACCCACTTGACGTTAAGACCTTTATTTTATGGCAAATGTCAATGAATGAGCAATCAGGTGAATTTCTTCGGTCCAATTGCAGGGAATAGACGAACAACTTATTTCTGGAACTTTCAATTGTGTAGAATTATTGTCCAAAAGTCTTGAGTTTCTTTCGAGATGTATGGCAAGTTGGTCGTATATTTTGAAAAAAGTGTGACGATTTCCTAAATTACAAAATATTAGAATTGACGTAAAATTGGGTAATTCGTAGTAAATAATTAGAAGTAGGCTGATGACCAAAGCCTTTTAAGGTATCTTGCTTAGTCTCTTCACAACGTCAAAGATTTTAGATTTTATGACTTCGGATCTTTAATAATAAAAATTGAAACTAACTACAACAGAAATACCTGCTTTGAAAAGACATATTTCTAAACCTTATTTCATAAAAATAGATTGGAAAACATTTTCAGATTTTTAATCGGCGTTTCAATTAAACTCTTGTCGCCAAGAAACATTGAAAACCACAAATATGAGTGATGTCAAAATATAATATTATAGCTCAAGCATAGTACATAATCGAAAAATGTCACATTCGGTTACGAAATAAGGGCCTTGAGTCGCTTGTCTTTCAAGTTACTTCCCTGCTTGAATATTCAGTCAAATATAAAGAACCTGTCGCTTGTTAAACGCATGGTCATTTCTAAAATATCACTACAAAATATTTCCTGGTGATACCGCTAATAAATTATTATAACTTCGTAATTATTGAGAAACAGATATAAGACTTAAAACTGAAAACTATGTGTTAAACTGACGTAAGTCTCATTTGGAGAGTTGGACGTATAATTCTTCGATTTTGTTTAATTAATGTAGATATTCCTATCACAAAATTGTATGTAATTCGCAATTCCGCCATTGACCTTTATACCCGAGACTAGCATTTAAAACTTCACGTTCACTTATATTGGTAAAAATATAACTGTTCAAAATAGTGAAACCTAGCTGAACAATGCTGAGAAACTGCTATAGCTTGACAACAAATAAAATCTTGGAAATGAAATTTTGCAAGTTCAACGATGTCCTCTATATTTGAATCGGGTTAGTTGGTTTTTTTCAGACACTCAATTATACAGAAACCCATGATGCGAATAACTTGCATCGGACACTCTTCTTTAATTAGGGTATCCAATTTTGACTGTGTTTGTAGAAAAAGAGTAATTAAACGTTTAATCCTGCAGTTGGTACACAAATTTGCGAAAATATGATAAGAGTAGGAGCTAGAAACATTAATTCTTCGCAATAATTGCACGAGCGAATTTTCATTTATAATTTGTGCAGACTTTTCTTCTTTTTCTAAAAAATATGTTTGTCCCTTGACCGCACTTTAAAAGACCTCAACTGAATTTCAAAACGCATCTACCTTGTCACAAGTAATAAAATTCGAATCAAACATTCAAAATCTTCTAGAAGCTTTTGACTCATTCACACCTAATCAAGCGGACACATTTACTACACTTACATTTATTTTTTTAACACAACACAGGCAAGTATGTGGAACAGGCAGCCACTCATAATTCGCTACCTGAGAGTTCAAGAAACGATTTAGCGTTTATGGAGGTCAAGTTAGAGAGGTACAGATTAAAGTCATTTGTTTATTTCAATTAATAAGCCGAAGAGCATTTATTTATCTCAGTTCCCACGATTTCTGGCCATTATTAAAAAATTAAACAATCAATGGGCTCAATCACGATTATGGCCAAAATCAGCACTTGAGTTGTCAGTATTGATCTTGAACTATATACTCTTGGGGAGAAATCAGAAATCGTAAGAATGATGGTGCAATAATAATAAAGTAAGAATTCAGTGAAGTAAGTCTATGCTGCGGTACACTATTTATGAAAATTAAGTTACCCCACGCCTATTGCGATTCGTTTTATTTATTGTTTTACCACGTGATATATATTTGAGGTAGGTCTATAGATTGGGCACGGTATTACCTATTTCCAAATGGAAAAATAGTCAGAATTTAGAAGTTTCGAGGATTAAAATATTAGTCGAAACCGACGCCCTCGTAATGTCTATGTCCGAATTTGTCATCTAAAACATTTGGGGGGATACTGTGACCGAACGAAGCTAAAAGAATCAGAACCACAGAACCGCCAAACAGACGGTCCATTAGATGTTATTCATTCTCAGATTGAAATTTCTAAAACCAAAAAATTGCGTCTTTAATAGTGTTGTCTAATTCTGCCATCGAATTATGAATAATAATTTCCAATGCTGTTTCCATCGGATCGCCCTTGTATAATTGATGAAAATATGTACGAGTCCACCTTTCGAGTTTCAGTTTAGAATGTACATGCACAAAAAATGTCAAACTTTGTGTATGAACCGTGAGGTAGAGCCAACTAAAAACCAAAGCGAGAGATGCTAAGTTTAAAGATTTTAAAATGAAATATATCACTCAAGAACGAATTTTCTAAAACAGAATGATGAGTGACTAATTTTGAATTGACGGCAGCGTGGAATGGAGGAATTGAGGTCTCCTTTTCTGTGTAGATGAGATGCCCTAAATTGGCAAAAATTCTGAAGGGACTACTCCGTCCAGTATTTTCGATTTTTTTGTAGAAGTGGAATAAGATTATTAACAGGTTGTTCCAGATTTGGGGGTGAGAAAATTGCACTTATGCTGAATTTATGATAATTAATTGGCAATCATGTTAAGATTTTTGAATACTAAGTACACGAAGTACACTTGCTCGGAATCTGAATTAGTTTTCTTTGTGCATATTATTTTGAGTTGGCTAGAGTATGTACTAAACAAATACCAGAGTTGAACACGACACGAAAATTGTATGTAAATGGTGGTGACGTTATGTAACCGAGACAATATTCTTTGAGATATTGACATGCTTACATTTCTTTATTGGCAGTAAGTCAGTCTTAATTAATGAAAACTGGAATTTCAGTACAAAATAAAAATAATCAAGATACGATACTAAAATTTGCATATGGGGTTTTATTTAATATATTGCTCGTAGTAGTTATGATCAAATTTGAACGAGGATCACCCACGTCAACCTCTTTGGTTTGCTTGTACATCTTGTGTTAGATGGAATTATTATGTAGAGTTTCGTCTTCGTCGTATTCATTCAAGTGGTGGACAATCCGGGCGGAGAAAATCCTTAGGCCCTATCATGTTAGAATTTGCAGACGCCAAAGATTTGAGAAACTTGCGGACAACTTGAACTTTGCCCTCATCTGTTTTGGCAACCTGAGACAAATACAGGTAGTGTTCCCACCAGATGTCAAAATTAACTAAAGGATATTCTCCCCAGGGTACGTCAGACATGGCGTCACAAATATTTTTCATTGCTTGACCGATATTCTGAAAATTAATAACTTGATGAGATCCACAATTCAGAAAATATAGAAGGATGAGCCAACTACTTTGAAACCTGTCCTAAGCGAGCGGCCCTTGAAACATGCCACATGTAACAGGTTGTCGGCTGGTACAAGATCCATTGTGGGATTGATAACGTCAGTGTAATAAAATAAAACTGACCGGTGCAATATGCCGAGCAGCCAGGTCCAAAATGTTTGTCCACTTAAACTTTCCTTCCAAAGGTGCCATTTTGGCAATCTCATCAAACCTGTCCCCACTCACGTAAATACCTGTCCACTTCTTCTTCATTTCTTCCAATGTCACGTACTCTATCCCCTTCATCTAATTTAAAATTACAAAATACTTGGTATAAAATATAATATAATTAGTACATACATTACATCAATACCTAAATGCTTTTAGAAATGTAGCATACTGTAAATTCCCAATGAAATTAAAAGTCGAAATTTGGAAAACCTGACTTCGAAGAAAATTCAAAACAGTGGAGCTAAGGACACGTTCAATTGTACATCGAGGGTACTCAAACTTTCCTTCCACTTCAGGTTGCATTTCCTCATACGCCAAATTCCGGAAATAACAGCTGCTCCATTGTAGCAATTCTTTGGTTGAAGTTGGTTTATCTAATAAGGCATCTATTCAGAAGGTGTAATATGTAGATATTATTTGTAATTGGACAATTCGTGTAAGCTTGTAAGCAAAGTCGACTTTGTCAATTGTTCTGATATTCAAAAATCAAAATATTCGTACTGTTAGTATTTTAGATTAGTTTGACTACTAAAACGGACGTCTGAACAATTTTTTTGAATAAGAGTGTGCTCAATTTGAATTCGCAAAAAATCAGAGCAAGAATGGGTGTAGTTGGCAAAATCGACTGCACTGTATGCATTGTCTACAGCACTTATTCTAGGCGAATAAGCTGTACATAATTTACGTTGACCGTAGATCTTCCAAATTGCGAAAAGTTTTTGCAGCAATTCCATTGTCTCAAAACTAACGTCAGTCTCGCCCTCTTTTGGGTATATCCCCTTCAATCCTTCCATTCTTCCAAGGATCACTATTTGCAAAGATCTTTATTAGTTCAGATCATAGAGTTTGTAATAATAGATACTAGAGGCGCAGACTTTAAAAGTCAATAGGAAATTCTGTGACTGGGTTAACCTTACCAAGGTGAGTTTTTGTTGATTCCTCAGTAACGTTGCTGG
>JAQFYE010003035.1:0-16325 GCA_034694305.1 Protaphorura glebata
AACTTGTTGGGAAGTACCCGACATAGTACCAAAAGTTAGCAAAGCACAAAATTAACACTAAATTTGGTCAAAATTTTGAAATTTCGAAAAAAATTTTTTTTTATAAATTCGGAAAAAATTAACGGAAACAATTGAGATTTGCAGTCTATAGAATAAAGTTCAAATCGTCCTGTACTAATTGCTCAAAGTGGCTAAAAAAATTGAAGAAATTTTCAATACCTCGAAAACGTTTTTGAATAAAAACTAAAAAAAATACGAATATTTTTTGTTAACCTAACTTTAAATATTTTGGTTTTGAAGTTATTTGGACGTAGTCATTCCCACCCATTGGTCGTCTTCATATGGACATAGCCTTAGCAGAAAGCCCGGCAAGGTCAGGAAGTCACCCTAGTAGTAGGAAGAGTGATGCCTGATTCAATGAATATATTTCGTAAAATTATATACGTAGAACGCGAACACAATTGTGACAAACCTTAAGTTGTTATTCACTTGTACCGGTTTGGAGAAAGTCGATTTTTCGCTGCCAGGTCATTTTAGTGAAAAAAAAAACATAATATTAATTCCAAATGCCCTGGCAGCAAAAATCGACTTTTACCAAACCTATCCGACAAAAATTTTAAAATTGCAAAAACTTATTGCAAAAAAGGTGGCATCGACGAATTTCTAAAAAAAAAATATTTTGAGCATGTTTTTGCAGCAGAAAGCCTGCTTTTTGAGTCTTTTCATGCTTATACTTATACATTTACTTATACGCGCGTCAGCGCCGCTACGCGCAACGGATTTTCAATCGGAATGGCTCCCTAGATCCGCGATAAGATTCTCTACAAATTGCATATCTCACTTATTGTCCGACTCCCCCAGAATGGGCTGCAGGGGTGACAAAGGTTATGCGTGACCCTGTATGCAACCCGGCATTATAGACAATGCCTAGGCGTTATCTACAATGCAGGTGACTCCTCCCTATATATGCACAGCCTAGGCAACATGTATAATGCCCGGGCATTGTAGACATGGACCGGCTTGTGTGTATACGGCCTAGGCATTGTTGATACGGCGTGTGGTGTTTGGCCTGAAATGAAGACGATGTACTGGAAAAGACTAAAAACAGTGTATAAATGCCCGGTCCTTGTAGACAAGGCCAAATACACACGCCATATGAAGAATGCCTAGGCCCTGTAGACGAGTTCCCTTAAGTTCTTTGGTAAATCCAATCAAAATATTGACGGAAAAATTTATTTTGAATTTTTTCAAAATTATCTGTAATGCATCTAATGGGCACCTCTCAACATTGACGCGAAATGAAAAACGGCGGAAACAGCATGCATTTCAACACACGATTTCACTATTTTCAAAGGGGGGACTTCAGGATTTTTTTATTTCACTATTTTCAAACTTTTCGAAGATAGGCCAAAAAAAAGTACTTCATTTCTGCACGAAAATATTTGCAGGCCCCACTCAGAGAATGCCAATCTACTGAGAAAAATGGGTGTCGGGTCAAGGTTTTGGTTAACAGGTCGTGCCTATCCCTTGTGAGATACACAAAAATTTCGGCCCTCCGTGCCAATTAACAATTTTGCACTTAAACCTACGGCGAAAATGTAAAATGTGTGGACGAACCGTCAGTTTTTATGATATTTTGTTAAATAAATTAAAAAAAAATGTAGCTTGTCGGTCGTCCGTTTTGATTAGCAATTTTGGACTTATACACAAAGCTAAAATACTCTCAAATAAGGATGAATTGTATACTTTTCAAGCTGTTTTTAAAGAAACAAGAAAACAAATTGCCCATGCGGGCCAAATGTATCTGTAAATCTGCTTCACCCAAGAATTAGTGTGACAAAGAATTGGTTCAAAATTGAAGTGGGTGTAAACGGAATGGGACATTTCAGACGTCGCGGTTCGATTCTTCTAAAATGGCCTGGAAAAAGTATTGGTGTATGTAAGTATAAGCTCACCGGGTATTACCTCTTCTGAAACACGCAGCTTAATCATAATTCATTAGTAGGGCGCAGAATAAAGTTTGCCTGGGGCGGCAAATATCCAAAGGCCGGCCCTGCCAAATACCACACGCCGTATGAACAAGGCATAGGCCGTATACACACAAGCCGGTCCATGTCTACAATGCCCGGGCATGATACATGTTGCCTAGGCTGCGCCTATATAGCGAGGAGACGCCGGCATTGTAGATAATGCCTAGGCTTTGTCTATAATGCCTAATTGTTCATATGGCCGCCAACATATACTTATAAGGGAGCTTCTATGTAATTATATTTGTCAGGATGTAATCAACTCAGTCAGTAAGTATTTGAACCATGTAATGTATGTTGGAACACCGTTTACTCAGATGGATGACGTTCATCCCGGTGTGACGCCGTCAACCAATGCGTACATGTTGGTGTATATTCGAGACTCAGACTTGTCCTCCGTCCTTCAGGAGGCGACAGAAGCTGATATTCCGAACGAACTTTTGAAACGTCTTAGAGTGAGCTAATTTTGCTACTTCAATTTAAATCCAGTCAGGTCAAATAATTTCTTCATGTATAATATTGCTGGATGAAATAATCTATAACTGCAGGGAGAAAAGAACATGGAATTGATGAAAAGGAAGAAGCTGTCCGAAGCTCATTTGTACATGCAAGTGAGGATTATGACAGAGGAGGCATTTATTGGTCATCAGGGTGTAGATCTATACGACAGAGACAAAATGACTCCAGCTGCTATCGCAAACTCTAGAACATTCATTGTTTTGAAGAAAACGAAACCTGTACATCTCGTTGAGATCTTGGCGGAATCATACGTGAGTCTTACTATTTCGTCGACTCGACTACTTTGCTCCCGAGCTAGTCCCCAACCTCCTCAACCCATCTTCCCGCACCACGGAGTAGTCACCCTAAATTATTTAACTTATTATTTTACTTCCCCAAATGGGGAGACCTAAAAATTTCATTTTCTACATAGCCAGGAACTCTAATTTTGCCGGTTTTTATGAGCTATTTTGTATTTTTCTGTGACCAGTAAAAAAAATTAAAACCTGAGACAGACATAGATATATATTTATTTAATCACCCCCCTCGGTACGGAACCCATTTGAATAGACGTATCTTTTTTACCCTATCCCGATACGGAATGAATATCATTTTAATGCCAAATGCATGTGCTTCATAAAAAAATATTTACTAAAGTGTAACTTGATGGGGTAAAAAAGATACGGCTATTCAAATGGGTTCCGTACCAAGGGGGGTAATTAAATGTTTTACATACTGTATATGTATATAAATTTTAGTGTTTTATTAAGTACAGTTTGATGTCAGTTTAAACTCCGGAACAGGTTTTGACCATTCGTGGTTCCGACATTTTTGGGCGGTCTTGTTTTTTTTAAAATATCGATAACACTATTACCCTCCTCTATTATTATAATTTTCCAATTTGTAATAGGGAGTGGACCCGAGGAGGTTACGTTTATGGCCGTTTGCTATGAGAACGAACAATGCGATTCGACCGGAGTATTTGGAAAAGACTTCCGAAACCTTGTATGAATCTCAGTATGGTCTAATATATTTGGAGATACTTCCAGCTGGTGATGAGAGAGAGACTTTTCCGTACTTTGACAAGGAGAATGATGCTATTCTGTTTTTTAAGATGTATGACCCCTATACAGAAACCCTTCATTATTTCGGACATATGTGTGTCTCAATCACCGCAAACTTTAGTAAGTGCCGTCCTGATTTCTTTATTATTAATTTCGTAATCTTATAAAATATACTCATCAATTTATCTAGACCAATTAGCCGCCGAATGTCGCCGCCGAGCCCATTTACCCATGGATGCTCCTGTGGTTCTTTCTGAAGAAATAAATTTAGAAAGTGTTGAGATTCCTGATTTGAGTCTCACGCTGGAACAGGGACTTGACGAATTGCTGGACGGTAGCATTATCATTTTTCATCCTACATTTGAACATGGTCGGAAACTCAAGTCTCTGTCGGACTTCTATGCTTATATTCAATACAAGTGGGTCACCATTGAGTCAAGATGTAACCCAGCAGCGGGCAAATAGATTTTTTTCTAATCTTATAAACGGTTTTCACAGGTCTGAGATCACATTCATCGACAAAGGTAACACAAGTGAAACATTTTCGATAGAGATGAGTCTGAAATGTAGCTACATGGAGATGGCTAATAAAGTTGGCCAAAAGCTCGGAGTTGACCCACTCACCAGTAAGAATCTACATATTTAATTAAATAATAGCCATCCCTTTTTCCATTTTCGTCATGATACATGATCATTCCTTTGCGGTGGAATGTTCCTTTATTGACCGTAATCCGATTTTATTGACCGCTAATGATGTTGTTCTTTCTTTGACAGTTCAGTTCTTTAAGTCTCAACCATGCAAGTGAGTGAAATAATTACTTAAGTATCCGAAATTCAAAAACCCTCAACTTAAACCAATTAAAGTCGAATAATCTGGACAATTAATTTCTTTCATTACTTATTAACAAGAAAATTCAGACTTAATGATTTTTGATCTGGTTCTGCCATCAAATAAATCCATCAGTTTATAAGTCCAAGGCTACATTTTATAATCCGACAAAATGACTTTCTCTTAGAAATTGGGCTTATTCGCGTTCTACATTGATCTTAGGCTAAATTGTCAATTCATTGTTTTCAGGGACTCTACAACATTTCCTGTGGAGTTTGAGACTGACGAGACAGATTTGCTAACAATTCTGTCTCCAACTTATAAGACGACACGGAGCCGCTACAAACTATTCTATCAAGTTCTAGGTAAATACTTTTTAATTACTTTAACTAATCAAAATCTAAATAAATTTAAGACAAGTAGTACTGTAACCTGAGAATGTACTCAATGTATATATCTGCCATAGTATATACGGAAATACCGGGGTTTCGATCAGAGAATTAATAGACATGGCCGAGAAACTATTCAAAAAAATGGTCTACATATAAACACGAAGTAATCTTCAATTACCAGCTAGTTGTAAGTGGACTTACAACTAGATTTGTTTGATCTGAGAACAATTCGAACCGGGAGACTGAGAAAATAAAGTACCTTGGTGCTGGCGAAGCGTTCATCCAAACTTACAACGTATGTGATCAACTCATAGCCGCCAATGACCCCTACATTCCTTTTGTTCCTGACCTTGATGATGTGATGTCACAGTGTCTCAAAAAACTGGAAATCCCAGCTGAGTGCGTCGAGTCTAGTAAGGATGGACGGAAGTCGAAGGTATTGCGGGAGACTTTACGAACACGGGAGTACGAAAAATTGTGTTCTTTACCCCCCAAAAGAAAAGGTGTTTGCATTTCTGACGAGTACCCATCCGTGAATAAGACAATTTGTGAAAATGAGGGACTGTCGTCTACGGAATGGTTGAATCGTCTTAAGATGGTCGGATGTGTAGCCCCTGTAAGAGTAGTTCTGGGCAGGAGTCGAGACGGATTCCGTTGCAGACATTGTAACGAGTACGAAAGCCTTGGTCACGTTTTTGGCTTCTGTGAATTTGGAAAACTACTGATTACCTCCCGCCATCACCGAGTCCGCTCTGCTATAGCTTCAGCTCTGAAGATTACAAACTTGACCGTTCATGAGGAAATACACTGTGTCAGTGAATCTGCGTCAAACCGCCGAATTGATATAATAGCATTTGATCCAGTCACTCACAAGAGATGGATTCATTATTGACGCTTCGATAAGAATTGAAACTGGGCAAGATCAAGCTCAAGAGATTAACTTGCTGAAGAAAAAAATATGATCCTTGCATCTCCTACCTATTGGAGAGATATCAGCTACGTCACCTGGAAGTGATAGGACTTCTAGTGGGACCTAGAGGAACCATAACCACCTTCTTTGAAGATTTCCGTAAAGAATTTAAGTTGCAGCCTAAACAATAGGCTGTTGACGTCGTAATAATCGCACTAAATGGTTCCTCCCAAATACTACAAAATCATCTCTATAATTCTCCATCTTGACATT
Source organism: Protaphorura glebata (assembly GCA_034694305.1). Taxonomy (NCBI): domain Eukaryota; kingdom Metazoa; phylum Arthropoda; class Collembola; order Poduromorpha; family Onychiuridae; genus Protaphorura; species Protaphorura glebata. The sequence continues at coordinate 5,994 of JAQFYE010003035.1, forward strand.
AAAATCTTAAAATTATTTAACCCTCAACTATTTTGTAAAAATATTTTTGTAACTGAGTATACTGAGTCGGAAGGCTAACGTTGATGTAACGTCAGTGATTATCGTTTTAAATAAATGGTGATTTTTTCATTTACAACCTTATGTTGGATAAAAATGAATGATGCAATGACAAGAAAGTGACGCGACGCAAATCTCTTTTTCTCGTCTTACTTTGAAAATCCGAGCTTTGACTTTTCTCATGTTCCGTCTATAATGCATAAATTATCTGAACAAAACATAAACTTGATTTTGGATGAAATCTAGGAATTCCTGTCTCCGATCTTCAACATAAGGAACAATTCAAGGTCCTCTTCTATACACGAGAGGACGGGGGTACCGGTAAGAGAATTAGTTTACGATTCTTATTTGTCTCAGTGAGTATTCTAATTTCTTGGAATTTCCAATTCAGAACGTGAAGTTATTTTCTACGTTCCAAAAGACGGAAGGAAAACTGTGAAAGATGTCCTGGCAGAACTCTCTCGCGTATTGGCAGAAGATGATCAGCCTTTAAGAAGTTTGAGGCTCTTAGAAATTATATCCCATCGAATATTCTGTATAATTGATGACGACATGAGCGGAGATGTTTTCCAAAACACTGCTATTAATAGTAGGCTTTATTTTATAATCGGGAAAAGGACAATGGTAGACTCTATTAGTGCTTATTAATTAATTTTGTAATTTTTATATTAGCGTATTATCGGGCTGAAGAGATTTGTCCCGAAGATGCAGCGTCTGGACAAGATGAAATCCTGGTTCACGTTGCTCATTTTCACAAGTATTTCTCATTCGCACCATCTACCTTCGGCGTACCTTTTTTATTTAAAGTAAGTTCTTTGTTAATTATTTTCTTTTCTCAATTTTGCGATAAATATGTGGGCTTTTTATCAAGCATAGGCAGCTACCGCCCCCCCTCCCTCACGGCCCGGTACGTATTCCCTGGAGAAAAAGCCCTATTCCTTCGGCCGATTTACCGTTGTTCAACATTCGATTTGTCGAGTAAATGCTGTGTTATGCTGGTACACACCCTTGTCTAAGACAAGGTAGTTTAGTGGTGAGTGTTCTGAATTCTCATCCTACAAAACTACTGGTACGGGGTTCGATCCTCGGTCTGGGCAGTACTATATAGCGAGTTTTCCCACTGGGTTTTTCTTGCTATACCGGGCACTCCATCCGCCCGGTCCAAATGGGTAGTACCTTGGAGGGTAAAACCTATATATACTGAAATTGTAAAAAGTTGAAATTGAATAAAATTAACTACCCAGGCGTAAGGACCCAGCAATGGGAAGTCTGGAGGGAAAAAACAATTTTTTTTAAAGTACCAAGTCAAAAATAGGAACAGCATAGGGGCTATGTCACCATAGTTCGTCGGTCACAATTACCTAAGGTAATCACCTTCATAATTACAAGTAATTTAAAGATCTGTAATTACCGATTGGTAATTGCCACCCCGTGCGCAGCGCGCCGAGTGGACGCGCAGTGTCTGTACGCAAGCGCGGAGTAGTAGGTACAGTTTTTTTTAACTACCGAGGTAATTAACGGTAATTACCAAGGTATTTACCTGTATTAACGGTAATTACGATTTTAAACACCGATATTAACGGTAACTACTATTGTAAATACCGATATTAACGGTAATTACCATTGTAAATACCGATATTAGCGTTAATTACCTAGGTAAATACCTTTAATTGTTTGCTAATTAAAACGATTTTAAATTACCGTTTTTACCATTTAAATTACGATTTTCTGGTAATTACCTGCTAATTACTATATTACCGGTAATTATACGTAATTACCGGGTAATTACGAACCCTGTATGTGACGGTACGTACCCTAGTATCAGGCCAAATATCAAATGAATAGATAGATGGTATGTACCGGTACATGATCAAAAATCAAAAAAATAGAGAGCGTTTGGACGCCATTATGAGACATGAAGAAGTTGTAAAAACGACTTTTACTACTAGTGTTGAAAGAAACGTCAAAAGAACGTGTTTGCCTCCGGCCGCCGCTCCGCGGGGACCATCCTAAGCGGCGGGCGGCGGACACCCGACGTATTCTGCGGGAAGACCAATCGTGTTGAGAACCATAACCATCCTAACAATCTCCTGGTACATACCACTCCTGAAATTCTAGAGCTGCCCACCTCTGGTTTTTTTTATTTATTTCTGGAACTTTCGGCGTCCTCGAGAGGTTATTATGCCGTGCGGACCACTGCTACAACAACAGTCCCTCCAACTGTTAAGGCAACTTCCAGGTGACGCATATCCGTACTGATAGAGACGACAAGCCAATAGTTCTCTATCCGCACCGAGCCGATACACGATTCGCCAAGTCGTACTCAAATGCATGGAGTGTATGGAATGGTCTAACTATGTCCGAATATGAGACCGAATGTCGTCCTTCGCTCAACTGAAGTGCTTTTACGGGTACTGTATTGCTTAGGACGAGACGACTTGACTAAAGTCGTCTCGATTTCTAGGTTTCTATGTCTCGGTTGATCATTACGGGTGGACTAGTCAGACTGTTGATTTTTTCTTAAATTATATTTTAGGTTTGTTACGGTGAAAGATGGGCGAGAGTGAAGGAGCGTTTGCAAGCACGATTAGGTATGAATGAGAAAGACTGGGCCAAAGTTCGGATCGCTCTCGTACGGGAAGGTATTCCTAATTTTGTGGAGACAGAAAAGGTGGAAGGGGCGGTGAAAGCGGAGAATTTTAAAACTTTCTCTGGGGGATTTCAAGAGCAACCATGGCTAGGAATCGAACATGTGAATAAAACTCCGAAGCGGTCTCGATGTTCCACACTGGAAAAGGCTATCAAAATATATAATTAAGTTAAAAATCTTTTGCTCCCAGGTGGGTGAGGTTTTTAAATAAATCATTGAAGACTCGTTATAATATTATCCAAGTTGACTGTAAAGGTGCGGAAGTTAAAAGAGCAACAGATGAAAGGAACCGCTGGCCGAGTAACTTGACAGAAACAAACATAACATTACTGGACAACCAAACCTTTACGAAATCCTGAAAGGATACCGCACAAAGGGCACGGGAAATGATCCGCCGTTAGAATTGGCTCATCTTTTGATATGTTGTTTCTAGTGTTATATTAGTTCTAGTTCTAACTAAGTTCTTTAATTTAGTTCTAGTTCTAGTTCCCGGAACTAGAACTAGAACTCAATGTAAACTTTAGAACTAGAACTAGAACTAGAACTAAATGAACACGCGGAGCTGTACTGGAATTGAGTTATAATTGAGTTCTAATTGTGTTCTTTAGTTATAGTTCCCATGCTTCCGTGCAGAACTAATTTGGAACTAGAACTAAAATAGAATTCGAGTGGAACTAACTAGAACTAAAACTAGAACCTTGAGTTGGGTGTGGAACTAGAACTAACTAGAACTAATCAGAACTAATATAACACTAGTTGTTTCCCAACCCCAGTGGTCACAGCTCAATCTGTTGAAGCATGACAGTAATGTTGACATTGACCTGTGACATCGGGGGTTGACCGCAGAGAAAAATGATAGAGGAAAAAGTTGTTTGTCTCACTGAGTGGAACAACTTTTGTATGGGTCATTTTTTAGGTTATGAGGGGACGGGGAATCGAAATTTGGTGACCTCTGGAGGTCACCAGAGAAGTCAAGTGCTACAACATATCAAAAGATGATCTAATTCTAACGGAGGATCATTTACCGTGCCCTTAGTGCGGTATCCTTTATATACATATATATATATATATATATTAGTATATATAATCATTAAAAAGATATATTTAGCTATTTTACTTATTTATAATAAGTAACTAATGTTCAAGTCATTTCATCTTTCCATGAAAAAATTTCCTTAACAATGGCGGAGTTTGTTTCGCCAGTTTTATTAAAAGTCAAACTTTGCCCTTCCTATGGAAATTTTTTGCATGCCAACTACCCATAATAACTTACGTTTGAGGGGGCTCTCGTTAATACCATAGAGGTATTCTTATACAGTATCGGCCATAATTGTAGAAACGACTGCCACAGTCTTGTTCAAACTTGAATATCTCCTTCAGATTTAAACGTACTGCTTAATGTAATATATTGTTGGAAATCCTATTTCATTCCGAAAAAAAGTGTAAATAATTAAAAATTAACTAAATGTTTGGTTGTTGATGTCATAATTAAAAATTTGCAGATCCACAGAATTTAATCGAACAATTGTATACAAACAATTACATAATATTGATTCGAGTCGAGTAGAAATTTTAAATATTTTTTTCACTAATATTTGGTCGGACCTCCCTTCGCTATTATAACTGCTTCACGTCGTCTTCTCATTGAATTTACTAGTGTCTCAGTCACTTCTTTGTTTGCTGAATTCCATACTTCCAGGATTCTAAGTATTAGGTCATTTCTGTTGGAGATTTGGAATTTCCTGATATTTTTCTCGATGTGATTTCACACATGTTCAAAGAGATTCAGATCAGGTGATTGGAATGGCCAAACGACCTTCCGGATTTTATTTTTGACAAAATAGTCTGTCGTGAAAAAACCTTCGGTTTTTTGCATTTAGCATTTGCTCCTCGCGATAATTCTGCTATTCCATTCAAAACAAATTATGAAGTTTATCATCATTTAATTTATTTTCCCAAACATTCCAATGGTTTTCGATTTTTTTTTTTAATTTCTGATTTTTTTTTATTCCTTGCAAAATATCGGCTTGAACGGGTGGATGCGATAATTCGAGTCCTCGCGGACTAACGCGGATAGAGTTCCAGTAGTGTGACGCTCACAGAGCCAAACGAACCCATCCAGTAGGGTCCAAGGCCAGGGGACCAGACTTAAGGTTGCAAAATACCCGGATATTAATTTTTTGCGTATATACCCGGGTGTTTACTCATATTATGGCGGTATGATACATAGATTGTTAAAAGTTTACAATTTTCCACAATTTTGTAATTATGATAAATTGCAATAGCTAAGCTGTAGAATTACGAGACCACTTGGCACTAATTCAAAAATGTTTGGTCTACATTGTGTGAAATTTTACTTTATTTTGTGTACTAATAAATACCCACCGGGTATAAATTCAAAGCACCCGGGTATATACCTGCGGGTATTTACCCATTATTATTGTACAACCCTAGACCAGACGAGACTATAGAAGTCTCAAGAGCTATGCCCAACCCAATGAATTTAAGACAAATTGCTCATCGTCGGCTCTTCAGACTGGACAACTAGTCCATTCCCGCACCGTGATTCGAACCCGGGCCTCCTGAGTGAGAGTCAGAATCATTACCAATAGACAATGCGGGAAAAGGATGGCAGTACTACCGTAGAACTTTCTGCCTAGTCAGGAAGTACTACTGTCGTATTTTCAAGCACTGCACTGACTGTAGGTTTGGCTAAACCCATGTCTTCCTAGTCTGCTGAATTTACATGAATAACACGGCTCAAAAATATAAGCACTGGCCAGAAATGTGTAGTCACGATACAGCGCACCCAGCACTTGGACCCCACATAATTAAATCAGGTTGAATAAGGTTATTTCATTTTTGGCCTGTCCTAAATTCGTTTCAACTGTTTCTATGACTTTTTGGTAATAAACTTGGAAAAATTCGACCTGTGACCTCAAGGTGATCAGAAGTCCGTTTTGTTTCCAGGAAAATCCGCTTCAGACAACAGACAACTTTTAGATTTTAACTAATTTCTTGGGAAAAGAAAACTAAATTTAAAAAAAAAAAAGATTTCAATAAGTTTACACTGACATAGATTTCTCTTCTCTAATTTGTTTCCCGTATAATTAGGAGCACTTTAATCCCTTCCAATTTGAAGTCCAATGACAAATTTTCATCTGACTCGGCTCGACACGCGGGGAAATGGAAAGACGGTCGTCATATTTATAACAGTTGTGTCCTCTAATTTTGACCAAATATTAAACCTACTACTCTCATAATTCATAAGACAATCAAACTGTGTAGTTTGCAATTTGATTAATTTAATTTTTACCAAAGTTCTAATAAAATAATTTATATTTTGAGCTCCTCCACAACTTTTCTGAAGGTTCGGACCCGTCTTACTACTTGGTCATGGGTCAAATCAACTGTGTGACTTCATGAATGTGTTAGAGTTTCTTATGACGTCAGAATTTCAATTTAGGCGCAGGTGGCTTTTTTTAGTGTTAAAATGTTAGGTTTTGAAAACGAATTAAATTTAAGTATTAACGTACATGTTAATTCATGGCCTCCTGTTTACAACATTTAACTGATTTTTCTTGATTGGATTTTCTTAATTTGTCATTAAATCCGTATGTACGTGTAAACGTATTTTTAATCCGGGGTCAATTTCCTATGAGCATAAGAATAGAAAGAAAGAGGGTGGATTTAATCATGTGCAATGCAATGGGATGGAATGAATGACCCAAGAATCAGCATCGACATCCGCTAATCTATTCAAAGATTCCTTATCTTTCTATATGACTGATTGATTGATTGATTGATTTATTCAACTGTCATACCGATTTCACATACGAATGCATGACGCTAGTCTAGTACAGGGTGTTCACGAAAAGACGCACACTTTTTGTTCCATTCTTTTCTTAGGCGTGGCTACGACGATTTATGTTGCAATCAGACTAGAATTTATTGAGGAAGTACTGGGTGTTTCAAGACCAACCTACTATTCGTCCTAATTTCCTTAATTTTAACTTTATATAGCCATATTGTTCAAAATTTAATCGCGCGTCTTCTGAGCCATGTCCGAATGGGCTGTGCGCTTCACAGCGGGCGCTGTCAATGAGAATGTAAATACAAATATCAGAAAATGAAAGACAAACTGAAATTTTGATTGCATTAAAAATTTCAAGAATTTTCAAAAATTCTTAAGATTTTCAAAATTTTCCAATTTTTTCAAAGAAATGTTTCAATAAAAAAAAAATCTCAATTTCTTTTTAAAAAGTTTGAAATTTCAAAAAAAAAATTTTTTTTTGAAATTTCAAAAAAATATTTTTCGCTCAAAAGACGCGCAATGAAATTTTGAACAAAATGGATATCTCACTTTTCAGATAAAGTTAAAATTGAGGAAAGTAGGACGAATAATAGGTTGGTTTTGAAACACCCTTTATTTTGTCGATATAGAGCGAACAGAATTTAATCTAATAACAATTTTGAATGGATTTTGGAAGAACCCAAACTATAAAAATTAGTTATTTGAATAAAATATATTCACTCTAAGGCTATAGAGTAAATGTTGATTTTTTTTTTCAGTTCGACTGCAACATAAATCCTTGTAGAAAAACCAAGAAACAAATGTGTGTCTTTTTGTAAACACCCTGTACTTTCGTACCTGTGTCGTTCATATATCGACAACTTTTTTTTCCTTGAGTCTGGAGAAAAAGGGAGGAAATGACGGATGACGTGTCAGTCCAGTCAACCCAAAACCTCCAAACTTTTCTCTCTCTTTTTCTTCCTTTCAGTTCAGTTCAGTTTTAGTTTTAGTTTTCTTCTATTTAGTTCTTTTTCATCAAAATTTCATACATTTCATCATTTTTTGGGAAAATAAAATTGATTCATTTGGTATTCGTGACCCCTGGACAGCATTTTATCGTAAGTTTTGATTTAATAAAATCTAAAAAATTAAAAATCCGTCCAGAATTTGTTGAAATTTAAAAAAGGACTCCTTTTTTCCATGTTAGGGAGTAGCTGTTATCAATAGTGAGTCTAAAATTTCACATAAACATAATAAAATGCCCGGAATAATTTTTTTAACCAATTAATTTCAAATTTTTTATTGACCAATTTGTACTAGAAGGAAAGGGAATCAGTGATTTTGTCTTTGTGGTCCAATTTTTCAGTTCTATTAGAAGAAAAAACCTATTTTTCAACAGTTTGTACAAAAAGAAGACTTTTAGTTCACTCTGCACTGTTCCTACAGATTTTTTTTAAATTTTGTTGGTTGTTGGTTATTGGTGTGTTATTTTCAGATTATTTTCAAAATTTTGAAGGAAGTGGCCTTTGGTACCTGAGATATCAAAATGATTAATACAAGGATGAATGTGAGGACTGTTTCACCGTACCCCATGACCTCCCTATACGTCGGTGACCTTCATCCAGATGTCAGTGAGGCAATGCTCTTTGAAAAGTTCTCACAGTCTGGACCTGTCTTGTCCATCCGAGTTTGCCGTGACCTCGTGTCTCGTAGGTCACTTGGTTATGCTTATATCAACTTCCAACAGTCCGCGGATGGTAAGACAATCAATCATTAATCATTTGTAGGCATTTCTTACAAGATATTTGTTCCAATTAGAGAATTCTAATTTTTTTCTGATATTTTCTTACAAATTATGAGTAAGTTCATCTAGATTCTTACGCCGCGCGGGCGCAAGTGAGTTCATAATTTTTAAATAAATTGATGCTTTAGTATGTTATAGTACCCAATTAGTAGATTCGATTTTTGTGGGGGGCGGGGTGGGTATACCCCCTCCTTTGGGTGGGGCGGGCCTTTAAAGTTCATTCTGGGGCCATGATGGGGCCATGAAAAAATCGAATAAATTCGATTTTTTTTTCTTGAACTCTGGATTTTTAAAACAAAAATTTTATAATACGAAGAAATCTGGACTTTTTTCATATGTCGAAGGTTATTGAGGGTTTTTAGAAGAAATCTGGACTTTTTTCATATGTCAAAGGTAATTGTGGGTTTTTAGAAGAAATCTGATCATTTTTCATATGTCGAAGGTAATTGTGGGTTTTTAGACGAAATCTAGACTTTCCTCAAATGTCGAATGGACATTTTTCATATGTCGAAGGTAAATGTGGGTTTCTAGAAGAAATGTGGACTTTTTTCATATGTCGAAGGTAAATGCGGGTTTTTAGAAGAAATCTAGACTTTCTTCAAATGTCGAATGGACATTTCTCATATGTCAAAGGTAATTGTGGGTCTTTAGAAGACGTTGGATCGTATTTAATTTTTTGTTAAATTTTGAATTCTGTCATATTTTGATTTTTTTTCTAAAATGAGGGTTAATTTTGAATTTTTGGTATAATTTTGACTTTTAGCTGAACGTGCAATGGACACGATGAACTTTGACGTGATGAAAGGACAGCCGATTCGAATGATGTGGTCCCAAAGAGACCCAGGTCTTCGTCGTTCAGGTCGCGGGAATATTTTCATTAAGAATTTGGACAAATCCATTGACAACAAGGACATGTTTGACACATTCTCTACATTTGGCTCAATTCTGAGCTGCAAAGTGGCCACGGACACGATGGGTCAATCCAAGGGATACGGATTCGTTCATTTTGAAACTGAAGAGTCCGCCAATAAAGCCATTGAGAAAGTGAATGGAATGTTGTTGAGTGACAAGAAATTATTCGTCGCTCGTTTCGTTCCACGAAAGGATCGTGAGCAGGAATTGGGTGAGAAGGTCAGTCAAGGTCAAGGTCAACACTATAATTTTACCGCAATTATTTTGCCACCTTAATTTTGTTTTTACTTTTCGATTTTGGGAACTAATTTATTGAACAAAATGTATATGAATATTTCTGTATTGATTTTGAAACAGTCCAAGAGATTTACGAACGTGTTTGTGAAGAATTTGCCCGAGTCGATGAGTGAAGAAGGATTGAAGGAAATGTTTGAAGGCTTTGGTGACATTCAGTCTTACAGACTCATGTTGGATGAGGAAGGAGTGACCAAGTGCTTTGGATTCGTGTCATTCGCGGACTATGTTTCAGCTGAGAAAGCTGTTGAGGAATTCAATGAGAAGGAAATGGAAGGGAAAATCTTATTTGCCGGACGGGCACAAAAACGATATGGTAATTAGACTACTACTAGGGTAAAGTGTCCTAATTCGCCCCTGTTTCCTACTTCGCCCCGGTTATCTTGAACGATATGATCATGTGACCCAAAAGCACCCACATAAATGGCCGTGGGGTGTATTATGACACTGGAGCGTATAGGAACACCTAACCCTGCCACATAGTCTTTCAAGAAAAGTTGCTTTTTTCAAGATTCTATTAATTTTTGACATCAATTTTCAAGAAAAGTTTATTCTTTCAAAACTTTTTCCAATTTTTGACATCGTCTTTTAGAAAAAGTTGATTTTTTCAAGATTTCTATTAATTCTGGAGATCGTCCTTCAAAAAAAGTTGACATTTTCAAGACTTATTTCCATTTTTGACATCTTCTTTCAAGAAAAGTTTACTTTTCAAGGTTTCTTTTAATTTTTGACATCATCTTTCAAAAAAATTGGATTTTTTCAAGATTTCTTTAAATTTTTGCCACCGTCTTTCAAGAAAATTGGATTTTGTCAAGATTTCTT
>JAQFYE010003036.1:0-16321 GCA_034694305.1 Protaphorura glebata
TTGAAAGTGCCCGCTTGGGCACTAAAAGAAAGTGCCCGGGAATATTCCTGGGAATATTCCCGGGAATATTCCCGGGCACTTTGGGCATTTACAACGCTAATTGTGACCGGTTGTTTATGTCTATGGACCATTGACCTGGTCAACACCGTGGTCAAGGTCAAGTAATTTTAGTAAAGTCAAATACAATTGATCCAAAGGTCAGAGTTGAACGATCCCAGAGGTAAAAAAATATTCACTGATCTTTCGTATTTAAATTTGACATATCCGAAATTAATTTTAACGTTGTATTGCTGCAATTTAATGTCAGTTTTTATTCTAAACGCCAACGTTGTTCACAATTCTCGCTATAATTTTAGACATAATTTAATTTGTCTCGACTGAATTCTAAAGATTTCTAATTTTAATTATTAAATGTGTCCAGAATGTAAGAGCATCAATGAGCCATCTACACAATGCATCTTGTATTTTCAAGCAAACTTGTTACTTATCCAGTTTTATTCAGTATTTTCTGTGAAATGTACAAAATTATTGTTTTGTAATAAAATTCGGATGTCCGCCGGTACTCGCACGACTTTTACCGGACAAATAATAATTTGATTGATTTTGGTTCGTTGCTAAGACGAATTCAAACATTCTTCTGGTTGGTTGTATTGGCCAAAGGAGTGAACGCCCAGAAGTAGGTACATACTGTAGGAGAAGGACCTCATTGAAGTCAGAACCAGACATTATCCACCCAAGAGATTGAACCCTCGACTTACAAAGCAACTACCGCAGGTGTTAAAAACCGATTCCGGCACAAAAATTCATAGCGGTTCCTGGGGTGACCAAACTAGTATGCCCAAGTATTTTTGTTCGACGGCCATTTTTACGGTCACAAAAAAATAAAGTTTTTTTTTTTTAAAATGAAAAGATTGAACTCTTTGTTTTCAAAATTTTAGCGTGGTAAGTCATATGGAGCCTACCCCAAAACCTGTCTGAAGACACAAAATTTCTAGAAAAATCAAAGAAATTTTTTTTACAAAATCTTTATAATCTTTAAAATAATAAATTAGATGAAAGATTTTGCATATTTTGTTTTTGAAGAAACTTTGCGTCTTGTGATCAGATTGTTGGGAAAGTTCCATGGAATATCCCGTCCTAAAATCTTGAGAACAAAGTCCTCTTTGCACTTTTTTCAAAAAACTTGTTTATTTTTTTACGGCCGTAACAGCGGCCGTCGAACAAAAATAATTGGGCATAATAAGTTTGGTCACCCTAGCAACCACTATGAATTTTTGTGGCCGAATCGGTTACCCAGCACCTCGGGTAGTTCCCTTGTCAGTTCGTACAACCCATCGAAACCCAGAGTGCCGCTGAAATAAAAATGTGACGTCATTGTAAATTGACATTCTTGGAACTGGACTCTGCATAAGGAGTGTCTGGATTGTGAAACAATTGACGAGCGCTGAAACAGTGATCATAATAAAAAGGAAGGAACTAAGTAGTATATAAATTAAACCGCGTGAAAGTGCCGTCGACGTTTTTATTCCAACTTTTTAGAATGAACTGTTCAAAATGTGCGGACCATATGGATCTAGTTTAACCTGTAGCGATTTCTAAATACTGAGGGGAACGTCAGGATTGTAAAGCAATCAATAAATAGGTGTAGTACTAGTTCTGTATTAGTCCATATTGAACGAACATCATAAAGAGAGTTTAGCATCCGTTAAAACTGTGTCCGGAATGTAAGACAACTATTTATTCTTTCTTGGAATTGGATTTATTTTTATTTGGCTCACGGAAGGTACCTGGAGCATCAATTACTCTATGATAGTACGTAGTGTGGATAAATAAACTTTTTCTTATTCAAAGGAATCCTTTTAATTTTTCGTCATTCGTATTTTTCAAAACAGACTAACCGAATTTAAAAGGTTTTCGCAAAACTTCACTCAAAATGAATTATCTCCGGGGTTTACCAGGATTTTGTTAAACCCATGATCTATGAATTTTGGGACTTGGAGGAAATCCTTGGTCTTGGCAACGTGGATTCATTTGTAGGGTCTCAGGGTTAATGGCCTTATAAAATGCAGTTAACAAAATTCAACCGAATCCATAAACGCAATCTTGTGGTGTAAGTCGTTACGGACATTGAAAAGGGGTGGAGCTAGTGGACCAAACAATTTCTGTGAATGTGTTGGAAAGGGCGAAGGATCTAGTGAGATTTTTGTATTAATTATTTCAGCAGTCCATTGATAGAATCCCTCTAAAAAATTAAACCCCTGTATTTTCTCAGTTTACTGATATGGAAGATAAAATTACTACGAGCAACTCAAAATTACTTTTTCTGAATGAATACCGCAGGGTCTATAACTTAAATCGGTCCAATAAAAAAATATACACAACCGCGTATCCTTGTCTATCATAAACTGGAGTAATATTTAATTTTCAATACAATTAGATTTCCATGAACATAATTCTACAACACATTCTTAATATATAAATTACTATTCATTCCTGTACGTCCATAAACCACCGTAACTGGCGGAATACAATCTTGACATAATGGTTTGAACCGACAAAAATAAAACCGACAAAAAAAATAACAAAAATAAACATTACAAACACATAAAACACAAATTGACAGTAGTCCCCAATTACGAAATTCTGAGGCACGTGGAACATATCATAGCTGACAAAAGTTGCATCACGTGGTCTCAGGCATCATTTACATGGGAAGATGACGCGAAGGAAGTGACATGCATCCAAAATCATGTGCTCTATGACGGCAGTACTCACAATGATTCCAAAATTATAGTCGTATTACGTGAGAGGGTTGTTGTAAACATTTCTTTCAATTTGGAATATTGTCGCAACATTTATATAAATATTTGATCAGACGCCCCGAAGTTAATCAATGCAGGCAATATGACCTATGAATATGATATATCGTCAAACCCCGCTCCAGAAATATCAACAATTTATGGATTTAATATCCAGATCCAGCAAAAATCAGTTTCGGTAATTGTACAAGTCATTTTCATTTTTGCATATTTTTAAAAATTAAGGAGTTAAAAAAAATTGTGTTTTTCTCAGGCGAACATATGGAAATTGACGGTACTCCCCAATTACAAAATTCTGAGGCACGCGGAACATATCATAGATGTTGAAGTCGGTAATCTATATGGAAATGTGTCACTCGCTATTAAAGTAGAAGCTTTGACAACTCCCATTCCACCGACAATTCTTGTACCCGTGACAAACCCAGTGCCTGCGACTACAACTACGTCGGAGACACCAACCACTGCAAACAAAAGGCTTGCCTTACCAACAACACCAGATTAATACACTTGACATTATACATTAACACGGAACCGAAGACGCGCGCGACTCGGATCTCGCACGGCGAGTACTTTTTTGGCACATTGTGGTCATGACCTTAATCTTGACAGCCTGACCCATCACCCCATCACGCAGTCCAGTGTGCAGTGTCCACGTATTCCAGTTGAGATACTGAATGGTTAGGAGACGTACTGATAAAACTAAATCCCCAAGAACGTGACCCAAAAAATCGGCAGAACAGTTCAGCTCAGAATTTATTTGAGGGTGCAATCCGGACCCAGGTATTTTTGATACTTCAGACGCCCTCTGGAGATGTTCCAGCCTGCGTACAGCAATCCTACTCGAACGAACGAATGTCCCACCTCATTCTGAAAGCAAAGAAAATATGTACTTCATTTACACGTTTATAAAGTTGAAAATAACTTAATGATTTTTGCAAAATCTGACTAAACAGTACGGCACAAAGTACACAGTTTATTAGCCATAGAGTGAATAGTGTATGAATATGAGTTAATAATAAGTTACCTCTATTGTCTTATTCTTTAGTCTCCGTGTGTCGCAGTCGTCGAAGGCCAGATGTAGACAACATATGACGGAGCGTTGTCCATTCTTGTGTGGCCATATGCACCGTAATTGCCAGGTAAATGTCAAAATCATTGTTCTCAGAATGATGTCTATGTCTGTGGGAAATTCAATCAAAGTCATCACCGAATTAAAATATTTCTGAGAATATTTATTTTACAATGGAAATAAATATTTCATAATTTTTAGCTCACGGTAAGACGTAAGAGTAGTCGCCATATTGATGATTTGATCTTCTTGTGGTATATGTAGCTATACGATTTTACACCACAACAGTTGGTTGATATTTCAAATTAATGGTTTTAAGTAAAATCTGCTACGACTGAGGATTGAGAGAATGGCTTGTATGGTTTCCAGCTGTGTCGGCAGGAAAATCTCCACGTCACTTGCAATGGTGGTGGAATATTTCGTATGCAATGTGTAATAAATGTACGGAATCATTTGTACAATGATTGTTTTGTAAATATTAAACTGTAAGGAATAAACAAATTAATCAATTTCCTGGTAGTCACAAATTCTCGTACCGACTGGTCCACAGTCCGAATAGCCAGAAATGAAATCCTACCCGTACCTCACAAGTCAAAACCAAATTAATAATTATTAACCGATAATCTTTAATCTAATTGTAGGTCTGTACACTCTCTAATCATCACTTATTAATAGAAATTGAATTACTATACCTCCTTTCAATTCTAAGTGGAGTACACTGAACAATAATAACTTCACCAAAACTTTGATAACGTACTTGTGTAGGACTTAAATAACGTTGGACGGGTTATTTATGTCTTCCAAAAGGTCAGGTCGTATCCAGTTGAAAAAACGACTCCAGAACCTAAAAGAATATTCTCTTGCCAATTTGCCATATGTGCTTTAATGCAGCATTTCTAAAATCGATTTTAACTTGTGACATTATCAGTGTTCATGCTGCCAGGTACTCGCTCCGATTTTTATCAGAGAATTGATAATTTGATTAATCGTCAGTCGTTGTTATGGCAAATTCAAACATGATAAAATACTCCTCCGGTTAATTCCATTTGGCCCAGGGAATGAACGCTGTGCAGTAGGATCAGACCCTCTCAACGAAAAACCTCATTGAAGTCAGAACCAGACGATATCTGCCTAATGGATTGAACATTCTTGGAAAATTAATAATGAATAACAATAAGAAAACAGTAATAACAAAATAACTTCTTATGTTTACAAACATCATTAGAAGGCCAAACACTATACACTACCGTGTAAAAAGTATCGATTTCCAAACACAGAATTAAGGATGAAATCTATCGACGGATTTCCACACGGGAGTATTTTTTTGACGCATTCTAATGAGTTGTTTTCAAATCTTCACAAAAGTTTCTTGAAAGGAAACGTGAGACCGTATTCCTTTCCGCAACAAAATATTCGAATTTGAGAAATAAGGATTCTATATTTCGTACGGGCAGATAATATCCCAGTATACACCCCCTAAGTGACGATTTTATATGGCAGAACTTATAAGGAAATCATTTCAGACTCCGTGCTAACAGTGTTAAAATCTAAGTGCAGATGCTGCTAATTATTGCAGTTAATTTGCGGGATAATCGCAAATACTTGCTGCCACATGTAATCGACACTTAAGTCAAAATGACATTCTCTTTTTAATATACAGAGGGTGGCCCAACTTATTCCGGACAGTCTATTTTCTGCTCTAGTTCCCGCGCTTTAGATTTAAAAATTCTTAAATTTTTAGGGGTCGTTGACAGTAAAATTTCTAACAGTGAGTAATTTTGCCGGATCGGTGTGGTCAAAAATGCCTAGGAAATAGGAACCGGAATTCTAAGTGCTCGTCAGAGCGTTTTCCAGAAAAATTCCCTCACAAAAAGTCGTCTTAAAAAAGTTGGGTGAGTCCGAAATCGAAATTTCCAAGTCAGGCGTGACTAACTTACTCAACTGCATCGAATAACGTCAAAATCACAAATTAGCTGGACTTCCTTCACCCCATAAATACCAATCTCGAAAAGTAGAGACAAAATTGTTAATTCGCACGATTTACTAAATCACCAATATAGAAAATCTTCCGAGCCAAAATAAAATAGTCCGTGACCTGGGAGTGGCCAAGAGTACGGTATGGAAGGTCATCCATAAATATTTGGGTGCGAAACCTAAAAAGCTGGCACTCGTTCACGCCCTAAAACCGCCAAATGTAGCAAATCGGGTAACAAACAGTAGAAAGCTGTGTGGGACACGTTTGGCAGGTCATAGGTCAGAGTTTGTTGTTACCCTAGATGAGGCCTGGTTCTATGTGCAGGATTGCAAAGGCTCGAAGCGAATTTATTATTGCAAGCCTCCGAAATCTGATCTTGAATATTGCTGTCATAAAGTTGAAAAGTTTTGTGACAAGTTCATGGTGCTCGGTGCTATAACAGGTCGTGGGGTCATATTTCTGACCAGAGTACTAGGGAATGTTAAAATTAACGCAGACTACTGCATTGAGAAAGCGTTGAGGCCCCTACTTGAGGATAAAGTCACGGATTTGTACCCACGGGAGTTCGACAAAGTTTTTTTGCACCACGATTCGGCTTCCTAGCACACGTCTCGGATAACCGCACTGTATGCCGCCGATTTGAGGTCAAGACTCGTTATGACCATTATTCCTGAGACAGAGATACATGTGAAAAGCCCCGACACAAGTCCCATAGATTTTTTTGAATTCGGTCTATTGAAACAGAAGCTCCATCTGAGACGTGCGTCAATTTTAGCAGGTGTTTCAAACTTTTTCAGAAGGATTGGTCAGTTGTAACCCAAGAACAGGTCGAAAAAGTGTACAATTAGTAAAAATGGCGCTTACGACTTGTTAGAAAGATGCACGGACAACATATTGAGCAGACAAAACAAATTCATAAGCGCAAATTGAAATTTTAACGTCAGTATCTTTACTGTCCGGAATAAGTTGGGCCACCCTTTGTAGCAACTTCGTAATGGGCTCCGGTTTGCTTAGGTGCATGTAAACAAGTTATATTAAAATTGGATTTGTAAACAGATTAATCCTTGTCACACTCACATGATCTTTGTGTATAGTTAACGCGATCAATTTCATAACAAAAAAATGACCATGACTATGACTAAGAAAGACATTGGGACGCACTACTGACAAGGGAACGACACTGTATCTTATTCCATTTTAGAAGTCACAATTTTTATCAACATCCAGTTACTTTTGCAAATTATCTGGTTCACCATTTTATCATGAATCCGTCCACTGTCGTATTTTTATGGGATATCGATCGGTCAAAAAAGAAAAGTTGATTTTACTATAAAAGTTTCAAGTCAGTTTTTCAAGCAACGTAAACATTCACCGAATTGACAGTGCAGAGGCAGACTTGCATAGAAATACGATAAAATCAATTAGCACGGACGGGTTTTTGAATGACGAAAATTAGGGAAATTATGTAGAGTAAAAGTAGTAGCATGACGTGGGGTGATCACCCCGTGTATAGTTGACTGCACAATCAATTGACACCCAAAGCATAAATCACGGAATCAAATGTTGATGGGGCGATTTAGCTCAGTGTACGCTTTAGCCCACTTTACCCTACGCAATATTTGCTATAACTGTAATACTTGGTATATGTATTAGCATTAGCAGAAATATTATGAAATAAAATTTAGAAAACACACGGCGTGATTCCCTTGTAAATGTGACCTTCACTCCTTCACCCGTATTAAACAGACTTGTTTGTGATTCAGCAAAATTCTCGTCAGAACGCTTTACGTTATAGACCACAACACCGTGTGTTCCATACTATTACACTATTTAACATTTGAATTAATATTACGGACGTTTGGTGGAAATTCTGTGCAATTTAATTCAACTCGAACCGCGTTCGGTCCATTTGGGGAATCAAATTTCCACAAATCGTTTCCACTACAATAGGGAAAGGTAAAACATAAGTGTAATTTTAAATTATTCTTAAACCGTTGTGTGTCAAAATTCCAATATCTTCCTAGAATGATTTTGATAAATTATTTCCATATGCTTCAATACAAAATAAAATATTTCTGCCATTTACTTTACTAAAAGTTCTTCCCACTGAAAAAAATCTCTATGTTCAATAATTTTAAGAACGAGAATTTGTGTGACCGCAAAATATAATCCAACTATTGCGACTATTTCCATTCACTTATACTGAAACAGATATCTTTGTATTTAACTTATGCCAATACTAATTTTTATGTACAGGCAAGATGGCGAGTAAGCCGGAAACCGCAAGCACAAGTGTGAGCTTCCTTGCAGGGATTTCGTCTGTAGAGAACACAACATTTGAAAACTGCAAAGTCATTGGGCAACACATAGACGTCCACGTTAAAAATAAAGCAAGTCCACGACCTTTACCTCTAATGTATGAGGTTCCAGCTAGGAACGACACATTTGTCGGTCGAACTGATGCAGTGTCCTCCATTTCCAAGTTCATCACCAAAGGTCTCGATGAACTAGACAATTCTTCAACTCCAACAATTTATATTCTACTCCATGGACTGGGAGGAGTTGGAAAGACGAGTCTTGCTCAGAACTTTGTTTGGAATTCGATCGGAACGTCTGGGACGTATTTTGAGGCAAGAATCAAAAGTGCTATATGGCTTGGTGCTGGAACCAGAGATGTTCTTGTGAACAATTACATTGAGTTGGGTGAACGTCAGAACGTTTTGGAGCGTGAGAGTGACAAAGAAGTCTACTCTGTTGTCAATGCCAAAAGCGTACTAGATTGGATTACTGCACAAAACTTAACTCACTTGTTTGTGTTCGACAGTCTGGGAAATTACGGAGATATTAAGGATTTGGTGCCTGTCAGGAATGCTGTTGTGATTTTCACGTCAAGGTATACCGAGAATTTTCCAAACGGCTGTCTCAATATACATGTTAATTGTTTTTCAACAATTGAAGCTCTGAATTTCATGAAACAAATTATACCGGAAGCCAAATACGTTGAATCGGATGCTGAAACACTGGTTAAAACCTTAGGCCATCTTCCGTTAGCTTTAGCATATGCTTGCGCTTATATTAAGAAATCTCGAGGACTGACTATTCAAAATTATCTACGGTTTTATGCAGTTAGAAAGGAAAGACTCTCTCTACTAACAAAGAAGGGATTACCAGATTATGCAGAATCAGTTTACATAACATGGGATATTACTATGGATGAATTATCAGAGCAGGCCAAAGACTGGATTCATTTATGTGCTTGTTTTTATAATGAAGGGATTCCAGGATTTCTTTTGCAATGCTTCATAAATAAACATAAACGGATTTCTGAAGTACCTGAGATCCCGGAATTTTCTTTAGAAGAATTGGAATTTTCTCTAGAATTTTATGACGTGCAGGGAGACCTGGAAAGTTATTCATTTGCAAGAGTACATAGTGAGAACCAGTCTATGACATTCCATAACCTCGTTCAGGATGTGTGCCGGTTGAAATGGGACCCGGCTGAAGCCAAACGGTACTTATACTTTGCCGTAGATCTGATTTTTTACGTTTACCCAGAGTCTGGAGGTAAACTAGAAACTACTTTTAGAAAACGTACCCTAATTCCACACTTTGAGTCGCTCGTAAAACTGCTACAAAATACGGAGACCGAATTTTATGTAAGTATTCCGAGTGATTGGGTGTTAACCTCAACAGTTCTTTTAGCTCAGGCATACGAAAGCTGTAGTAATCCGAGTGGTTCAAAGGAATGTGCGGAAAGACTTTTCCAGATGGAACGTAACAATAAATTAGAAATGGATGGCAGAGAAAAAGCAATTGCCTTCCATCTTCTTGGAAATGCAAATGGTTCCCTAGGCTTTCAAAATAAGAGATATGAGTGTTTGCTAGAAGCAGTACGACACCTCACTCCACCACTCTTTGAACCTTCTCAGGAAAATCCAGGAATTGCTAGCCTTAGAATTCAATTGTATTTGAACCTCGGAGCAGTGAATATTCTTAAAGGAGACTGTGGAGATGCCGAGAAATGGTTCCTTCGTGTATTAGAACAAAATTCGCCAGCAAAAGATGGAGGACATGAGCAATTGCCATGTTTCACATTTTGTGCGTTAACAAACTTAGGGGCTATCCACTCGCGTACAGGTCAATATCAAAAGGGACTAGAGGAAATTAAGGCAGGGTTAGAAATACATAGTCAAATAGGATATGATTCCACACATCCTTGGTCACTGCAGCTTCAGATGATGTTGTTCGAAGCGGAGCGGCGTCTTGGAATTACTCCTAGTGTAGACCTAAACTTAATACACAAAAAATGCATAGTGGAAGAGGATTTCGAAAATGCAGGAGCTTTAAGAATACGTCAAGGTATGGATTGCCAAGCGAATAAAGATCTAAGTAATGCAATTAAATACTTCGAAGAAAGTGTTGCGCATTTTCAAACTGCAAACTCAAAGGCAAAAACCGTAAAAAGTTTATCGGATACATCTGACGCTATCTGCCATCTAGCTTACGCCTGTATTGCATCAGGGAACCTCGTCAAAGTAGACGAGGCTACAAAATTTCTTGAGGAAGAACTAAACTCTTTTCGGAACACAAATCCAGACTCTGACGGTCATATTATTGGCGCCACCATTTTATTTCATTTAGCTGCCGCAGCTAGGATGCGAGGTAAATTGGAAAAGTCATGGGATCATTTGAGACAGAGTTTTCGCAGGTCCTTAGACTTTTACTCTTTGATTTGGGGAGAACAGAGATTAATTGCTAGGATTCTAGAAGGAATAGCTGCCACTCTGTTTCAGCTAGGAGAAATGGCTTCCATGGAAAAGGATAATGAGTTCATGTCTCAACTACTTGACTTTGCATTTGTTTTCGAGAATTTAGCCATGCAGATAAATGAAAATCCGAAAACAGCATTTACACATTTGTACGAGTCTAAAGAAATAAGTGTGTCACAAAATCAACTCAACATCAAAATATATAAAGAGTTTGGAAATGCCCGTACGAAAACCATTAAATTACCTGAGGATGGTTTCAAAATCCAAACTATGGGTAGGGATGGTGGGAGTTTTATAATCAATTTACTTGACAATCTTAATACGGATTTCACTGAAATCAATTTTTATTGCCCTCTTTAATATTTAAAAATCGAAATCACCATTTTTGGTTTTCGTATGCAAATTACAAATTACTTAGAGAGATTATAATTAAATAACTAATTTTTGCGATGCGTTTGGATGAGTTCCAGGCGTTCATTTTAATGACGGGGTTCCGAGAACATTAATTCAGTCAATAATATGGTTATAACGTGTAAGCTTAAGTAATTTCATTTTATTAATTATGTACTACCCCAGTAATCGAGGGTGAAAAAGCATTTCTGCGATACTCAAGAATTCCATAATGTCATACCCGCGCATCTCTAGAATTCCAAAATATGATAACCGCGCATCTTTACAATAACCACGCAACACATTTTTTTTTAAAAATGCAAAATATACAGTGAGTTCCTTTATATCTGAAAATGTGAGTTTGAATTTGCGGCAAAAACAGGGATGGGCACAACCCATCTGAAGCTGTCATATATAAGCAGTTGGGGTGAGTTGATTCGCCCGAATCTAGGTTGTGCCCATCCCTGTTTTTTACCGCAAATCTAAAGTCCCATTTTCAGATAAAAGGAACGTACTGAACGCAGGGAAAGGGCGACGTTTATGGCACAAACACGCATATCATATTAATTATACTCCATTCTACAGGAAAGTTAGCAAGCATTAGTTCTTTGTAGGAGGTTAGGGAATTTAATTACAATGTAGTTGAGTTTCCCGATCTATGAAGTGGAATTTGCTGAGATAGCAACGTGAACACATTTTACAATACCAATAATCGGTTTTTTGTAATTTATTTAATGTTTGACCGCATAAAGTGGTTTCAAAAATTGGCATCACTAAGGATGGTTCTATTATTTTGTCTCTCTTGGAAAACTCAGTATATTGGAGTTGCGTGGTCATGACATTTTGTAATTCTATAGATGAGCGGTTATGATACTTTGGAATTCTAGAGTAACTCGGAAATGCATGCTACAGCATAAGAAAGATCAATGAACTAGCTAGTGCCGACTGTCTTCTTTCTCAGTCATTCATGTAAGTAACAAGAGCGATTAAATGGACCTGTTTTATTTTCCAAAAGCATGCTTATTCGTCTTTGGTTTTTCTGTTTATGCGGTGTTCAACGCATTATAACTCAATCAACGCAAATAATTTGAATACTTCGTCCCGGTAGCCGTGTAAGTATGAAAATAATGAATTAGAGTGTACTCCCGCACAACTCGTAAAATTACCATTTTTGATTTTGTTGGAAATCATGTGCAACGCGCTTCGGAGCTTGTGGCCTAACATTACAAAATAGAAACAGATTGTACATTTACTCTATCGTATTCTCACACTTCGATTTCCGGTCATTGAATTAAATCTACGTTCCGATAATATTATCAACACCTAAACCGGTTCTTGAGATTTTGTGAAAAATGAACCATAACAATTTTCCACAGCTTATCAAGTAATTCCTTTGGCTTCAGTTCAGGCTTTTTGAACCATTTTCATGTAATTCCGGTCGTTCTTTCTGAGGTTCTAACGCAGGGTCTCAAAGTTAAGTCTCAAAGTATTGGCAGATTAATTTTGTAGATTGAAGTTTTCCAGTTAATTATCTCATTAGCGTGTCTATAGTGTGAAATCTCAAAAAAACACAGGTTTCATGACCTGCTTTGAAGAATTGTCTGAGAACCGGTGATAAATAGTTATGACAATAAGTGTTTGATTTATAAACAAATTTATGCAGGCGGTTGGAACTTCCGAATAGCTATTGCGAAGCCGACCATCATAAGTGACTTATACTATCACTACATGACAACATTAGAATAATAATATGTAGATTGGACACCATGAATCGTAATAAACGCATTATAAGTATGTACGAAGCTAATCTATACAATACTTTTTATAAAACAATTATTTCTTGTTAACTCGTTAGCCTGATGACGCATTTTAGCGAAACCGGTCGCATTTCGCATATTCCCATACCCTAGGTTGATACCGGAACTCTCAGCCGCGGTGCGGAAAACCAGCTTGTGGGGCAATGCGTATGGGACGACAAACACTAAATACCGAAAAAATCTTCGATTTTTTTTGGCATTCATCGTTTGTTCAACGCGTATTTTAATTTAAATTCAGTTATTTATTTTTTATGGAATTTCAGTTAGGTTAAGTGTGAGCAATCTCTAGTACGGGTGGCTAAACCTAACCTAACTCTTAAGAATGAAAATTTTGGAAATGTGAAGTTAAAATGTGCAAAAAAAATTATGCGGCAGGCAAGAATAGAACTGACACCATCCATGCTGAGAGTCGGGCGCTCACACCACTGACCCAGCATGCCCTCATACACGGTTCAGCCATTCTGGCCTCTCTTACCCCTCCACAGAAAGAAAAGTCACGTCCTGCCTGTGCCGTAGCACATGCCGCCTGTGTATTTTTAGCGACCAACGGTTAGACTTTTGGGAGTAGAGCCTTTACAAAAGTTGTTCAGTATGGCAATGACTGCAATATATAAGAATCCTAAGGACACTGTATTCTTTTAATTTGGCATAGCGGAGCTACTCGAGAAATAAGGAAATGTATATTATGACGCCGTTTTGAAATAAACGATACAAACCGCATCGCTGTGATGAGAATAACAATGTTGTTTAATTTCAATTGGAGAAAACAAATGTACAATATTTTGAATTGTCTTAAACGATGTATTGACTTGGAACTAACGTTCCGAATGAGTGATTGTTTAATCTTAAGATTTTGTATATAATTATATGTAACAAAAAGTACATGGCATAACACGCACATTGTACAGAGTGATATAATAATAATCCTAGGCAACATGGCGCCCGTTGTAAAGAACACTTCGGCTATGAAGATGAAGTGCGTCGTCTGCAGGGACAGAGTGACCTTGACCTGATGGTGTCCTGTAGAAGTCTTGAAATCTAATAATTGACAAATTCTTGAAATTAATTTAACCATTCCAGATAATCCGGTTCTGGACCTGTCGGGATACCTGCGAAAGGGTTTAATAATTAGTATACTTTAATATTCGAAGAGAACAAGTCTTTCACGATGACGGACGTGCGAGTTGGATTGGATGTTGCGAGGCACCGCTGCTCCCTATGTATTAATCATTGACAATGGTCATTAACGCTTCTTCAAAAAAAAATGGAGAAAAAACTTACCTTCTTCAGTTAAAAACTCACCGGCCCAAGAACGATTTCCATTAAGCTCTTTTTCCTTACCGCCACCCGACCCAATCCATCTTGCTCACCAATTTAATTCTGTGTCGTCTGGGATTTGCGGGATTCTGGGATTGACTGTCTCAGTAATTGACTCTCAGATATTGACTGTCGTCTGGGATTGACCGTCACAATAAAAAAACTACGTATTAAACTTGCACCAACTCAATTAATTGTAATTCTAGTTAAACTTAAGGTTACTATCACAAACAGGACAGGAGAATATCCATTTATATAACGAAACGGACTTTAAGGACGTGCCGTTGGTGTTCACCTCGGTGGAGAATTTGTCGTAAAGGATGTAGCGGAGGAGAGGCACTGGATTTAGATTAATGTTTTAATTATTGTATAATATGTTAATTTTTTTTCTGGGAATCGAACCCTGACCCCGAAAACCCAAACTCACCCGTGTTACTCAAACACTGCAAAATGGAGTTTATGAAGCCAGTGTTCCCAATGTTGATGAGCCCTGTAATTCCTGCCGACTCATACTTGATGACCTCATCGTAGTCGATTTTTTCCGGAATTTGAATGAGGCATTCTTTAACAAAATCTTCAACAGTTTGCGGCTCTTTCTTTTCCCTAGGTCTTGAAGGGCCAGGTTGCTGGTCACTTTCATAGAATGGATTCCGGGACGTTTCGTCACGCCCGATCCTTGGCTTTGGGTCAGATTTCGGAGAAGATCCCGGTTTGGCTTTGTTTTGACTCATTTTTGGCAACGAATGCAGCTCCTCGGATTTTCTTGGACAGATTGACGAAGATTTTCGAGTTGAGAACTTTTTTTAGGTGGGACGTGGTTTCACGAATGTTGATCAAAACAATTTGTGAAGGGTTGTCTTGGAAACCGCGGATTTCAAAACTGACGACTAAATAAGCAATTGTGACATGAATTTTAAATAGAGCATATTTTTGGCCCACCCTGTATGCGCAAGCACAGTGTAAATTAATAACAAACGACAACAATTTATTTCTGTACAGTTTCAGAATGAGTTGAAATTATTTATTCATGTTTTACATAATACAGACATAAATTATGAACCAAAGTAGCATTGTTATACATAATTGATTGATTGGGTCTTACCCATTTTTCAATTATCAATGAGAATTTTGGAGTTGAGAATTTGTTTTGGATGCGATGCGCTTCAACGAATGTTGATCAAAACAATATTTGTGATGAGTCGCCTCGGGAGGATTTAGAAACTGACCGCCAAATGAGCATCGTGACATTATATTTGAAAGAGAGAATTATTTTTGGCTCACCCTGTATGCACAAGCACAGTGTAAATTAATAACAAACGACAACAATTTATTTCTGTTCAGTTTCAGAATGAGTTGAAATTATTTATTCACGTTTTACATAATACAGACATAAATTATGAACCAACGTAGCATTGTTATACATAATTGAATTGAAAATCATTGATAAAGCGTCGTTTTAAATACAAATTGGGTTAGTCCAGACCAGTTTTCAAAAAAGTTTGTGTTTTATTTCTTTGACAATTTAGAAAAACCTGTTTTTAAGATACCACTTTTTGGTTTGGCAGTGGCTGCCGGGGTCAAAACCCTACCAGAGGAGGTGGATTTCGTCAAAGCTTCTTCACCATACTCCACACTACTTTCAACGTTTCCGTTACCATCAGAGCTGGCGGTACCGTCACTGTTACCGTTCGTGCTTGTCTTGTCGTTACCGTTCGTCCATAATGTATATCATACAGATAATGTTAATAATGTTAAGAGGTAATCCAACATACTTAGAGGTTTTGTTTAATTCGAAATGATGAATATATAAATACTCACAATTAATTTTGTCAGTCAAGAAACAATAATAAAGATTTCATGATCCAGTATACAATTGCACCGAATTCTTTACACATTGTAAATTTTTGCAAGTACGTGTAATTACCAAAATAAATTTCAATTGGCCGCAATGATTTCCATTCACTTCCCTGTTCCGAATCGACGCCCGAAATTGAACAGATTGCATAGATGGGCAAAATACTCGGTAAAGTATTTTGAAAATACTTTGCTCAAAATAGTCAATATAGGACTTCAAAATACGTATATATTAAAAATACAAAATACTGAAAATACTCATATTTTTGTATTTTAAATACGGTATTTAAAATACTTTTTGTATTTAAAAT
>JAQFYE010003037.1:0-16320 GCA_034694305.1 Protaphorura glebata
AAGTCTTATCAGGAAATTAATATTGCCCTGAGCTAGTGCCCTGAGCTAATCTCTGATAAAACAAATTCGTTTTGAGTACTGATGGTGATGGCAATACAAGGAAAATCAGTGACAAAAAAATCTGTTTAATATAATCGTAGTTAGTTCTGGTCTTCGGGTTCGAGGAATTGAACTCTTATTTTGTCATTTGTCCTAAAAGATATGCTTTTGCTTTAAACCTTTGACTAAAGCGGTGTGTCCACAGCATAGACAAGATCTTTTGAATAATTTGAGGCTGCGCGGAAGATTCTTCTTTCCATTCCCAGTTTTGGAAAACAGAAGAAGTGAGGCACGTGGGACCGGCGAATACGAAATTTTAAAATCTCCAGTCCCATTTCCATTGTTTGGACAATTCCATGAAATCAACGTCAACGCTTCTTCTGCTTTCCAGAATTCATAAATCAATGCCAATTTGAAGAAACCGAAGCTGTCCTGTCCACAGATTTGCCCTGGTAAGTACAATTTAGAATTTCTAGGAAAGAACCAGAACAGATTCAATTCAATATGATGTAACAATGTGTTTGTCCCTCATTAAGGTTAGGAGCATTTGTCACACGACATGACATGTTGGTTGAGCGTAGTAGTAGTTAACGTTTAGTTGACCTGTTCAGTTTACCAAAATAAATTTATAATTTATATGACCATTCTGTTGCGTGTTCGCACATTTTTTTATGGCTTCGGTTTATCCTTAATGGCCACCGGCACAGGCTGACAGGCTTATGTTTTGGCATTTCGAAATCGAATACGAAACCGATCTATAGATAATAAATAATATGCAGTATTAAGCTGAAATACTTGGCTGTACTACTACTACAATGCAAAATATTCCATTTTCGGGTAATCATTAATAAAATATTCACTTTGCTGACTTTGCTAAAACTAATGATTAGCTGAAATGTTTAGTAATGATTTACTATTACTTGTACTTGGTTTGGTGAAGCGAAAGAGGTGGGGAAAATTGAAGGAGAACATTAATTTCTTCAATCCTCCTGGATTTATTGAATGAGACAGACGGTACTGAAGCTTTGGGAGAGGTTAGTGAGTGGAGCATCATTTAAAACTGTCAACGGTGGAGGTGGTGCCAATTTCTTCGCAAAGCTGAAGCCCGCGGCTACATCGTTCCTTCAGGATCCTCCTGTCAAGAGGAAAATTGAATTTTCGAATTTACCTCAAAGAGAATTCAAGCGAAGCAAAATGGAACAAGGCTTTTATGGAGAAAATCATTTGATTTGGATAGACTGTGAAGTGAGTCGTGTTTTATTCATTTGATATTTTTGCGTTAAAGATGTGGCTGGTGACTTAGACTATGGTCTTTTCTCTTTTGCTTTTATTGCAGATGACTGATCTTGATCCCACCAAGGGAGCACTTATGGAGATAGCTTGTATAATCACCGCACCAGACTTGTACGAAGTTGCACGCCATCCTTCAATTATTATCAGTGTACCCGATGAAACTCTACAATCCATGGGTGAATGGTGTACGAAGCAACATGGACAGGTAGAAATTTTGACACTAATACAGAAACAAATTAAATTGATTAACGTCCCTTCTTTCTTTTCTACTGCTTTTGGAATGTCCCGAAAAGCGAAAGTGGCGATCACATTACCCATCATTGAATTATTATCTTGTCCTTGTCTCGTTCCCATACGCTTTTCACTTTTACCGAGCGACATCGAATCGTATCCAATTATCGTATTTCCTATTTTCAATAATTTTTCAAAAGACAAAGATCATGAGAAGGACAACTCTTTACAATTTAGAAAATCACATGTGAGGCAGTCACTTCATCGCACTGTTATAAAATTAGGCATTAAGCGAAGCCTAGAAGCCTTATCTTATAGAGTTAGATTATGTACGTAAAAAACTGATGTACATTACGTAGATCTTATCTTAGATTTCACTTCAATGAATTCTTCTTGCAACAATTTCTCTATTTTGGAAATACCATAAATATTAAACTTTATCTTTGTTCTTTATCTGTTACAGAGTGGTTTAACCGCAGCAACCAAAGAAAGCACAATTACAACGGCTCAGGCCGAGCAAATGTTACTTCGATTCGTACGCAACTATACTAAATCAGGTAATTGTAGTTAGCAAGTCCGTCTTAAAATCGTAATTATGGAACATAATTGCTTCTACCGTCTGTCTGGGTGCAAGATATGTCCGAACTCCGAATGACCGAGGGTCGTACATTTCATTTTGCAGCAGAGTTTTACTTAAATACGATTAGTGTAGAAACTTTTGGGTCCGCGGTTTGACCAACCGGCCAAGATTTATCTACATGTAGTTTTTCTAAGAGCAAAGAAAGTAATTCCCATGTCTTCTGTTTTCCAGGCTCATGTCCCATGGCTGGGAACTCAATTTTTATGGATCGTTTATTTATAATGAATCATATGCCAGAGTTTCACAAACATTTTCACTACAGAAATGTGGATGTGTCATCTATCAAAGAATTGGTACGACGTTGGTATCCAAAAGCTTATGGAGAAAGTCCAACCAAAAAATTCCTTCATCGTTGTCTCAATGACATTGAAGACAGCATTGCGGAGCTGCAATACTACCGATCTGCTGTATTTCGAAAGTGAATAAAAATGTAACACTCAGTGATGAGAGCACAACTGTTTTCCATTATTGCAAAATAAATGTTTCCAAATCAAAATTTCATTCTCTTGACTTTTATATTCCAAATTGTCTGCTCCAGAATGCATACGATTCAAGCAGTAAGCAGTAATGCGTTGATGGCGGATGCAGTGTAGTAATGATAGCATGAGTAATCAGTTAGTTTTACTCGAAAAGGTTTAAACACATTGGAGGAATTGGAACTGAAGCGTTTTTAATACACTCACAACTGTAATTAAATTGAATACTGAAAATCCATTTTGTGAAAAGTGAAGAATACATGGCGCAGGACATTAAAATATATTAAGTCTAATTGGTAAACAAAGTTTCAACGGTAACACAAACGAGGATTTATCAACATGATTAGTAAGGAAGTAATAATCATTCGTCCTAAATTATAAAAAGTAACTGAGACTGATCTAAATGAATGAGTTAGATAGAGTTGAATGGAATGTTTTATACCGTGACCATTCCGGCCAGTACTATTCAGTATTGTTCAGAAACTTCGAGAAAATTTGCATTGGCAGTCCAAAAAATAACCCTCCCACTCCCAGCCCCAAATCTTGACCACTATTATTTCCTAGTTTTGTATAATGTTGTGTCCACTTATTTAACACAAGACTAGATAATATGCCCGCTTTTCCAATTAGAAATTTTTACAGCAGCCAGTACTACTATTAACGGATTTTGTGAATCCAGTGATGGTAAAACTAATACGGTGCCCAGCTTATTAAAATTAAGGAAGTGCAATACAAACTTAATTAGCACTAACACTTGTACAATTTCAGTGTTAGACTAAATGTATCCCACTTTCCTAACACTACTAAAAACCACGACCAGAACCAGACGTGACAAAATTAGAAAATACAAATTCATACACGCTAGTCAAGTAAATGAGATGTGATGTGAGTTTTTGTTTTACAAATTACAAATGTTTTCAGCTTTACGAATTCACTGTGCTTTCGTGTTGCTAATTGTCGTAGTCGTGAGTACTGACAGTAGTGAGTAGTAAGTATTAAGCATTTTGATCTTGTACTTTGTGATTCAAAATATTAGGTACACAATACGCATTACATAAAAATCTCAAATGGCTTGGAATTAATTTAAATCACTCAATGCTATGCTAGTTTTGATTCAAAGGCATCAATCAAAACTTTGTAGCATTCATCAGGTATATTTGTTCGGTACGACTTTCCGTACTTACAACACAACACATCATTTCATTTTCATTCGTACCGTATTAACGAAGCAAAGGAAAGTGATAAATAAATGAGAATGAGGGATACAACAGAATCTTAATCGTATTCATTAATCTATTTCCTTAAATAAAAGAATGGCAGTTTTGCAAGTGTGGTCCGTGAGACATTTTGTTGTCTGGTGGATGCCTTGCCCATTAACATTTTTGTTCTGAGTTTGTTCAGTCTAACTTACATTTAAACAAATTCGTGAAGCTAAAATAGCAACAACTTTGTACGATAAAACTTAACCTACTTAACTACACGTAAATGTAAATTTTTCCTTATACACGTTCGCATTCCCATCCCATATCGCTAGCTTAATAATGGCCGCTGAAGCAGAGAAGAACTTGATGATGTTACAAAGCTTCGGAGTCGATTTCTTATTTTAACTTCAATAGCAAATTAGGAAATAAAAATCACAATAAATCGCTTCAGGCGGCGAGGAGGGTTTTGATTTGCTTTGGAGTGCTGTCGTCGTTCAGGTGCTTCGTTGTGTATCTGAGAGAAATAACCAGTGAATTAGAGAATGAAAAATTTTCATATTTCGAAAAGCTTATGTACGTTCAAAATAAAATATACCTGAGTGCGTTCAGAAGCCCTTCTGATTGCGCTGTTGGCTGGTCCTTTAAAACTCTTACACAACCCTTTACCTAAAAATAAAATAGGAGCTTAAAATGTTGGCATTGTGTTAATACTGTAAAGTTTGGTTGTTCGATTTTGTAATTTCGTAAAATTCTTACGTCCACATCTGATGCCTTTACAAATGCTCCAACTGGATGGACATGATCGTAGAGAATAACAAGTCCAACCATCACCCTCAGGACAAACAATTGTGTTTCCTCTCGTCGGTAGCGAGCGATTAGACCTGTTGAAATAACCAAGAAAAAGCCGATATAATTGTACGAATGATTCAATTAATTCTAATATCCTTGACTTAACTGACGTTCTAATCTAAATGTGACAATGATATATAAAAGTACAATATAAAAGTAACAATGTAATTCAAACTCAGTAACTTCTTCCAACTTCACTAATTTCTTGACCTATATTTAACATTTTCAGGTTAACATAACTTCGCATATTCTGATTTCAGTAGTCTCCTCTATTTATAGTAAATATAGTAATCTAGTAATGTCATAGTACTTCTATGACACTGGGTATACCAGTGATTCCTTCATCAGAACAGCGGATGAGGATAAGATATTCAGATAATATCGAATTTTTACAGCGAGTATCGGTATCGGCATCGGTTTGGGGGACTTAGTGAAGATTAGAATGGTAAGGTAAAGGAGATTTCATAATTCTATAATTCTATTTCTGAATTTTGAAAAAGCTGAATGACAATTCATGACTTAAACAGTTCCTACAAGTTATCCTAATGTTATTGTTAATGTTAATCTGTATCTTCCCACCCAGTGGGTGAGAGTTGGTTTTGGGCATCTCGCGTTAGGCGAGTAACTCCGCAAAGTTAAAGGCTTCTTTTTGAGAAAACAAAAGCAAACACAAATTGTGAGGTTCTTTAACACGTGGGATCAACAGAGAAATTAAAAGAAATACGAAATACTCACCAGGAGTTTCCAACATCTTCTGACAAACTTGTGCCATAGTACCAAGGGTCTCCGTAGTTTGTTGAATTTCGACTTCTTTGTGTTCGGACACAAATTTTGAGGTAGTTTCACTAAGAACTCTGAGCATTGGAGTTGCTTGAGCATAGAAAAGTGACATACAATTGGCTAACTCCGAGCTGACTGGCATTTCTTCGGTGGTCATGAGTGGAGTTGCAGGTCCATTCGGACTTGTTGGGGATTCGTCCAGACGTTGACGTGACAAAGCTCTTCGATAATAACTCAAATCATTCTGAATTGCTGGGGTGGTCATCTGCAAACGACAATACAAGAAATCTTTATTCTTGAACGGTCAGGGCAAATCGAATCACGGCGGAACAGAGACATATCGATCACAACAGCAACAGCACTAATGTAGTCTCTAGTGTGGTGAGATTAGGTAGTTACCTAATTTTTTAGATCATTATTATTTTTATTAGACCAAATTGATTTAAAAATTGTGGTATCTGATTCAGGTAATCGAATATCTGAACATGACAAAGAATTATAAGGCAGAAGATATAAGATTTGATTAATCTGATATAAATATGATGGATTATCTGGTAATCCGGATGTAGAATATCTCCATTCTAGTCCGAACAAATTATATCAGGTATCCGAACCAATCTCGAATCAGCATATGATAATCTGAAATCTTATCTGTCTCGAATTACCCTAATTATATCTAATCAGAGCCTTAAAACTGAATGCATACCTTGTATTCATCAAACTTCAATGTAAACTCTAAGATCTCCGCAATTTGCTTCACTAGAGCTTGTTGACTCTCCAAATGTTGAGTCGGAGTCATTGGACCTCCACATATTTCCATTAAGATCTTTGGCACCAATTTCTCTGTAACAAGTTTAATTTCACTCATTTCATATTGTCATTGTGTACTCGTTTTTTTTACACAACTTACCTAATTCTTTTGAGAACAAGTAGAAGTCCTTGAGTTTGGAGACGAGGGGAAGAACGGCTTCCCAAGCCTGTTTCTCACTATCTGGGTCTGGAGTTCCTATAGCCCTTCGAATTTCTTGTGACGCACCCTTATAGTCTTGTAACTCTTGGAGTATTCTGTGAGCTCTTTCAAGAACAACTTGAGCTTCATCATATATAGCTCGCTCTATCTCAGTCGGCTGAGCATCTGTGAATTAAAAAAAGAGCAATGTTATTGAAAATATGAGTACTCGGTTGAAAAAAGTATTCCCTTTAATAGAATAATGTAATAGCAGGGAGATATGGCATTTCATTCCGGATTCTATGTTTCTTATGGTCTTTCTTCCGTTCCTGTCAGGATTTGGATTGGAAAGAACGGATTCAATTTTGAGCGTCTGGGAACACTTTCAGTGAACAGTTTAAATTCATGTATGCCGTCCACTCGGATTTTTCCGTCCGTGTGAAATATCAATCCGTACGACCATACTGGAAAATCGCAATATCGACTTTACTTTCTAATCCGTACCACATAACGAAAACACTTTGTAGAATTGGCTCTAAAGCACTTATTCTACAGTAATATAATATCCCATAAAAGCCATTGCTGCCCAACCCAGCGAATAGGAATGTGAAAGTACTAGTACCAGTAATTTCAAAGTAGTGGTAGTAGTAGTGGATTTTGTTACTTACTTTCGAAATCCAGAAACACGTCATACTTCTGTGGGGAGCAACAATCGTCACGAGATAGAAGTCGTAAAAGATTTCCCATTATTTCTCTTGTAAGTGTTTTAATTTCAAATGCTGAAAGAAACTGTTCTTTGATGGCCTCAAATTCGTTTCTTTTCCAGGTTTTTTCGGTCGGGAATTAATCTCAACCTCAACTACTGAGCAAGTGATTTGTACTTGAGTCGACTGTTGACTGTTCCAAAAGTCAGAGCTTAAAATCCTGTAAGAAATAACAATATAATATAATTTTACCAAAATTATATTACAATGACGATTACATGTCGCGTTTCGTACAATTCTATTTATAAATATCTACTGCACAATATTACGATAATATAATACCAGTCTACTAGTATGTCGCATTAATATCAGGCAATTCTTTACTTATGCCTGCGTACTTGGCTGGTGTACTACGGTCTTCAAATTGACACAACATCGACTGATAAAAATTATATCAGCTCATCGAGGAAGGACTATCATACAAGTGTAAAACCTGTCTCCCTGTCCATAAGCCCATAAACTGAAATTGAGAATAACAACATAGTTTCGTAGTGAATGAGTCAATGGTTAATCCTATACTAGGCATACATCAATCAACCTTGCAACTTCATTGATACGTCATATCATTATTACAGCATGAAGGTGAATTCGTGAATTGATTCTCATTGACTGTTCAGTCTAACCCAGTTCGAAACTATTGAACACAACTTTGCACAAAAAACCTTGGACTTTCTCTAAGTTTTGTTGGCTGGATGCGCCAATTTAAAAATATCTCAAGTTTAAAAATCCTAGTGGTTTCATTCAAGCTTTCTAGTTTCAAGCTCTTCATACAGTTTTTGATGACATTGGTATTCTTATATCATAAGCAGTTTACTGTTCTTGGTGACTGGAATGGAAAAGACTTGTAAATTGGGTGAAACCTAGCACGACATAATCCACTATTTGGATCATCCGTGAATGCGACCATTGTCCTAACGTTTCTGTCAATTACATTAATTTCCAATAAGAAACCAGGGGAATTGAGAATCCCCCAGGCTCATTTATTCTCTCTTATGTTTAGGTTATATTATATGGAATATGGGTAGTTACGATAATTACAATTCCAGATTTGAATATTATGTCGATTGTGATATAACTATTCCGTCCTGTCACAAGCTAATTACTAATTACTAATTACTAATTACTAACTACCATCTACCCTATTCTAGTAGTACCTCAATTTTTCAGAAACCAATTACCGCTGGCTAAATCGTAAATGGCTGGAAAATCCTTCGTTTGTTTCAGATCCAGATTCCAGGTGAAACCTCTGATCGTGTAGTAGGTTACGGTGATGTTGCGTTGTACGTATGATATGTATACAGAAAATTTCCACGACACTTTACTTTGTAAGGTGCAGGTGAATTCCTTTATCCACTAACCGCTTCCTGGATGACGATTCCTTGGACTGGTGTATTTGATTGTCTTTTTCACACAATTTGTCACTACAAAAATGTTAAAAGTAAAAATTAGTGTATTTGTATTTATCCTGTCTGTGCCCTCCCCTCGTTTCCTGTTTGCGTCCCTTATCTATTCGCTTGCGTGTATGCGCTGAACTGAAATGCTCAAAACAGAGCTTTTTCCTTTTTTCGACGGTTCAGCGCAATCCAAGGTACAACCACCCGATTTCACACCTCAAATGTACGGAAAAAATATCAACACATGTACGTACCTTAGTTTTTTTTGCAATGAAATGAAATCCGTCCGTACGTCCGACTCCGAGTCACTCGCCAAATGACAGAATTTTGTCGTGCCGAAAAATTCGTACGTTCTCTCCTTCGTCCAAGTCTATGGAGAGTATGAGTATGAGTAGACAGCTCGGCTCGTCATTCAAGCCACGCAACCAATGCAAAAATCAAATGTTGCACTCACTTTCCAATGACCGAGCAGTGAGTGGCAAGTACAGGGTGTCCCAAATGAAGTGTTACTTTTATGTATAGTCATTTATAGTTGAAATTCGTGCGTGCTATATCAATTTTAAGAAATCTGACATGAATTGATCTCAACGAGGTGACTCTCTCTAGAGAAGTCCACATCGACGCAGATAAGTAAACCGGACGTCTCTTTATAAGTACCGTGCGCACACCCAGCCGTACACGGAATTGGGGAGTAGGTCAACTAGGAATTGAACCCGGGACCTGATGGATTACGGCACTCACTGCGCCGGGCCTTCCTGAGTCTCTTCTAGGAGCTGGAAAGAGAAAATCTTCTAAAATAAAACCGACCCGAGCTTCCAAGACCACACCATATATTTGTGTCTTGATCTCTTCTTGACATTTAGATCACTTTACTATACTCTATAGTTTATTTTGAATTTTTTTTTCAAACATTGGTCTAACCTAACCTAACCAAATTCGTTTTCAGTAGTACATTGTGTAATGTGAGAGCATCAGTAGTTCCGACAGCCAACGTTATAAAGGGTGCGTTTAATATATGGTCACTTTTTTAAAACCAATTTTTGAACTACTCCGTTCTGACATATGGTAATGTTAATATTTTTATTAAATAGAGGAACCAATTACCTAGTAAATTCATCCTTGGAGTGGTCCGAAAACACCTTGTCTTCCTATGGTCCGAATTTTTTGTCTCACCCTTCGCATTAGATCAATTTCTCCGCGGCTACTTCTATGATTATTAGTCGCGTAATAACCCTTTTGAACGATTTCAATGTTTTTGGTGTTTTTTAAACCTTAGAGTATTTGCGTTTAACTAAAGCCCAGAACTTCTCAATCGGGCGGGCTTGAGGCACATTTGGGGTATAGTTTTAACTTTTTCTTAAAAATCCAATTTTTTTTCGGACAAGGATGTCGTAACATTTTTTGCGTAATGGAATGTTGTCATATCCGCCAAAGAAATTTTTTTTTTCAATGAAGGGAATCAACTTCTTTATGATACAGTACCTCAGGTATATATCCGAGCTCAAAATGTTTGTCAAAACTAACGGTTTTGAAATCGCTCCTTTTTTTGTCAAAAACCAGCCACATCAAATAGTTTCTAGAAAATTTCTACTACTTTTGAATTTATATTTCGGGTCTAATTTTTTTTTGTCTCTATATATATGAGTTAAACTTGACACCATCACACCATTCACACTACC
The DNA here is from genome assembly GCA_034694305.1 of Protaphorura glebata. Classification (NCBI taxonomy): domain Eukaryota; kingdom Metazoa; phylum Arthropoda; class Collembola; order Poduromorpha; family Onychiuridae; genus Protaphorura; species Protaphorura glebata. The sequence continues at coordinate 10,297 of JAQFYE010003037.1, forward strand.
GGGTCAATAACACAATTGGTCTCATTGGTAATCACTAAAAACTTTGATGGATCGGCGGGTGACCGTTTCTCAACTACTTTTCGACAACTTTTTTTGGCAATTTTTTTAACCGTTCAACCTATTTTGGGTGTAGCTGTTACTCTGCCTGTTTTAAAGCCCAACCGTTTTGCTTTAATTGTCCACAGGTAGGATCGCGATGCTCCGGTTTTCTTAGAAGCAGCACGGGTTGAGATGTCCGGTATCCGCATATGCAAACTTTCTACCGCTTTCACCACTTTCTTTGTGGCCACAGCCAGAGATCGGGCACTTGGTTTTTTATAAAGTGCACTACCACACTCATCATACATATGTAGTATACGATAAATTGCGCTTCGACAATTTCCTTCGTTAAAAAAATATTTGACAGTCTTTTTCCGATCATATTTGAGCGTGTTTTCAGACGAGTGGCAAATATGTTTTGCGAGTTCTTTTGAATTTTTGTTCACCATGATCTTTCAGGAAAGCGAACTCAAAATGTTCAATAAAATCTGAAAGGTAATCGCTTACTGTGTAGAAAAAAAAATCCTTCACAATAAAAAAAATTCTTTGCATACAGTTTATGAAAGGGTATCATAAACCGTAACAATCCTTTGCGAACACTCCTTATCTGAGTCAATAGACGGATCAATTTTTGAACTTAGAGCATCAAAACGGACAAATGCGAACCAAAATTGGACATACACATTGCCTGGAATCACCGCCTTGTCATAGTTCGCGAGAATCACTTTGCGAAGGAGAGTTTGAAGTTCTGGAGAGAAAAAAGCAATTAAAATTAATTTCAAAAATTTCAAATTTTTACCATTTGCAGTGTTTATTGAAATAACGTTAAAATTATTTTTGAATTAACTGCGTTTGAGTACTTTAATACGCAAGTACAGTCAACTGAACGCAACAATGTATGGTACTATAGCCAGCGTATCTTACTGGTGCCGACTTATGTCCCAATTTAACATTTTACGGTTATTTCATTTTCGACCCCATGAAATATCTTGAAATATTATTGATAAATATTGAAGTATTTCACCGATCGTAAGATATCGTCCAACCAACCTATAAGGGAGTACTTCCTTACCTGCTGGACAGCAGACGCGTCCGGTGTCCTTGCTGTGCCAGTCCCGACGCTTACGTCAGCAACGGCAAATCCTGACGGCTATTCGACTAATTCAAAATTCTGGACAACACATGCATGATTTACAGACTTAAGTAGATTCTTCTGTCAATACTTAACATTCGGAAACGCCTGTGCTGGATATGTCAACTTGATCTGATCGACATCAGGGATGGAAATTCGAATCGGAATTCGAATTCCAATTCGAAAAATATCGGTATTTTGACGAACATTGGAATCGGTATCCGAATTCGAATTCATATTTATAAATCCAAAATTTAAATCCGAATCCGTATTCAGAAACATTCGAATCGGAATTTGAAATAGAATCAGAATTTAAAAATAATTCAAATCAGAATTAGAATTGGAATCTGAATTTGAAAATAATTCGAATCGGAATCGGAATTAATATTTTTCTTGGTTTTCCGATTCCGATTCCACATAGAAAATACTGTGTAATATGTGCACGGTCTGTAGGAAAATTGAACGCCAAACCAAACTGGCTATGAAATGTTCTATCTGTGGTATCATCCAACAAGCATATAACCATTGATATTTTGAAGTCTGTTTTCTCATTCCGCCGGCTTGTTTCCGGATTACTCTTTGAATACACTGGCTACTGGCATCAATATTTCCGGTCATTTTGATAGAATCCGCCCTGGCCGGTTTTATGTTTACAAGTCCCTCAAATTTCGGTGTTCTCAAATTGTTTTCAGGTTTACTATGTTGACTAAACTTGATAGGAAACATGGTGGCATCGACAATTAAAGGTTTTGCTCACATGTATGTAGATTCAAATAGTTACTCTCACGGAGGATACACCGAGGTCTTTGGTTATACCAGAGATTTGGTATATTATTATAGTATATAACTAGATGGGTGATACGGCCTCTTCTCGATTCCAAAACTGGAATCGGTGTTCGGTGGAGTTTGGCGAAATCCGTTGAAACTCCTGACAACGGAATGAAATAGGCCGTCGCATCCAATTTTACGGATGGCATTGAGGTTGGGAAAACTATTTGGTCAAACTTGGAAATAACCCTTGACAACGGAGCTGAATTGGGTTTCGGAGGGACCATACATGTAAATTCTTGCTAAATTTCTTTCGTTGCCAGGGTTGAGTGACCCCGAAGGCCACTGTTTCTCCCACCTTGATTCCAGAAACGTGTGCCCATAAGAAGCATTACCATAACCCATCTAGTTATATACTATAATAATATACTAAATCTCTGGGTTATACGGAGTGCTCGATTCGACCTCTCGAAAACAAAATTGTATTTTTTTCACTTTCTCCCATACTATAAGGTTACTAGGGGGATTTTTGAAATTCAACCCCGAATTCACTATTGTCGTAGTATAAAATTATTGTCAGCTGCATGGGGATTTAACATTGGGTGAAAAATGCCAACCAGACGGAACTTTGTAATAAATTTTCGCCCTATCCGAAAAAAAATTTGTTTTTTTTTGTAAACAATCGTCGAGCACTCCTAAGAGACAAAAGACCAACATCAACAGTGTGAATGCTCCTTGGTTACTCTATTGTTGCTACTGTCACCAGATATTTTCCCTGTCAAATTTTTAATCTGCAGTATGCGAGATACATTTATTGAAATAAAAAAAATCGAAAAAAATGAATATTCGAATCGGAATCCGAATCGTAATTCGAATTGGAATTTTTTCCGATTTTTAAATCCGAAAATTTAAATCGGAAAAAATAAATTATTGGAATTCGAATCCGAAATTTTCAGAATTCGAATTGGAATCGCAATATCGTAATCGGTATTATCGACATCGAATTCGAATTAAAATATTCTAATCGGAATCCGAATTATTTTGTTGAATTTCGATCCCTGATCGACATCCTTCTGCTCGTGTGTCAAATCGAATTTATTCTCTTGCGTACATCAGATTACATATTATTACACATGAATGGGTGAATTCCGTTTATAGAACAATGTTCTATGAAAGATAAGAGAAATATGAGCGGATGCTGGCTTTATGGAATACTATACAGAGTTCTAATTTATTATTTCCACATCATTATTTACGGTACATTCAGAGGTGAAGGAGAAGCACTCGGTTTTTAAGTTTTTTAATAAGATTACGAGGGACGATTCGGTGCGCAATATCATTTTATACATTTTTATATCGAATTCTTCGATTTAGGAGTTGAGAAAAATAGTAATCTGATTCCTGATGCATGTGTTGCTGCTTTTATCTATACAATATTTATACCTAATATCTCATTTAATTTTTGATGTTCAAGTCATTCACTTCAAGAAGAAACGGAATGCTTTTGTGGTCTCCCATCATTAAATGCGTAGCATAGTTTTATCAAAGGGGCATCCAATGACAATTCAAGTTGTGCTGTGCGAGAAGTGAAGACCAAGTGTAATATATAACTGACTTCATTAATTGTAGGTAGGAAGCCGTGGAGACAAATTGCAGACTTTTGTCAATTCTGAAAAATTATCTCTCTCTGTTGAAAACATAAAGATTAACGAGATTCAACTAGGAAATAGTGATCACGGAACTCCGCCTGAACTAAGTTGTTCCACAGCCTTAGAATACCAACTTCACAATTTAACTACTGTAATCTATAATTCGTGTTGGGTGTGGAGAATAAGAACTATTTCAGCTAATTCATTTTTTTTTATTCTCGATAGGACCTCGTAAACTCAGGGACTTTCAAAAAATAATGTTATTGTTAAGGGTGCTAAGAAGGGTACCCCTAGTTTTCTAAGAAACGCGGTTACTTTTGGGTCACCCCAGCCGCTCAACCTTGCACATTGCACACGGGTCAGTTACAATTTTATGTGTAACCTACAAATTACAATAACAAATACGTAATTATAACCGATCACACCAGAAATTTGTCTCGAAATTTAATTAATATTACATAATATTGTATTGTAATTAATTACTTTGTGTACTGTTATATGTTTGTAATTTTATTTGAGTATTCTTGCTCGATTACTTTTGTTGACTATAGAAGGTTGAATGAAGTTTAGAGTAGAGTAAAACAAACTTGATTTTGTATTTGACATGGGTGCATTGTAATTCCAATTGTAATTGAGTAATTTCAAAATTTCCTGTGTATGTCACTGTAAATCCTTTACATTCAAAAATGAAGCTGTAGTTTGTTCAAGGTTCTTTTATTAACAAGTCAATGCATTCCATTTCTCACAACAATAAGAATAAATCCCAATTGATCCATCGGTGAGTGTCATACACTAACGGAGAAGAGTTTTAGTAATAAATTACCAGAGAAATATTTGCTAAAGCTTAGACTCTATTCCTAGTACTAACATTTTCTGTCATTACTCTGAACTTGAAAATTCCAAAGGTCAATAAATCATTAGTTAAAATCATCATCCAAAATACCATTCAAGAACATAACCAATGTAACCATAAAATAATAGCAGGCTATTTAACCATAATCATAATAACTTAAACAATCCATAGCTATATTTTCCATATGTAAGTAAAAATATGTATTTTCAATGTCTGGCTCCAAGTTCATGACCTTGTTTGTCTCTGACAGTAAAGAGAACAATTTTTTAGCAAATGCATTTACATGATAATTACACTGTTTCTGAGCATTTTGCTTTTTCTTATTCCTGGGCTTGAAGATAGGGGTGCATACTGCACAGGTCCACGACCTGTCCTTAGTAAATGTCTGATATGCATCGTCTGTCATGGAAAAAGAGTAGTTCCTTCTGTGATAATGGTTGAGACAATATTTACATTGTAGGACACCATATTCATTTAGCTCTGTATCATTAATCTCAACATCTTTCAATTTGTCCTTCAAATCCTCTAGCTTAGCTTTCAGGTTTTGTACTTTATCCTTGAAGTAAAATTGATAGATCTGCTCCTTATAGAGGAGACTATAACCATAACTCATAATGTCCTTATCACAATTATGACAAATTGGTATGTCATTTACATTCAATTCAGACTCATAGTCATATTCATTTATGTCCTCTTCCATATCTCTAAAAATTTTCCTAGTTGCCCTATCCTCCGATCCGTCAAATACTAAAACTAATGTTTCTGAAACCTTGTCAAATTCTTTATGAATGTCCTCAAGTCTTTTACTTAGTTTCACAATATGGCAATTTCCTATGTACTTTTCATCATAATCATCTAAAGTGTGGGTAATCCCACACCAGTTACATAACATAATGCTAACTTAAAAAATACAAAATTGGATTTTATTATCTGGTAATTGATGATTGATGATTGCTGGAAGATGACGGATGATTACTCGATGATGACGGATGTAAAAAATTATTTCTTATGGTTTCTCCAATTTGCGCATTGATCCAGAATCCTTTTCCAATATAAACTTTTTTGCTCTCGAACCAGTTTTTCCAATTTATGCAGGATTATCTCGAACTCTCCAACTCTCCAGCGTGCTCACTCTAGGATAGTGATCTATCACGACCTCAGATTTTGAGGATTTTACCCACCAAGTAACAAAGGGTGGTTACCCGGTTGTTTTTAGTGCAGTCAACATCATTATCCGCAATGGAATGGAACATCTACGTAAGTAGATGTTCCATTATTGATTGATTGGTGATGAAATGGTCCAAAGCGGTAAAATGTTGTTGTTTGTTTCACTCTGTAATTGAACGAGTTTAACCCAGATCGTTTGATTTTAATCTCGAATTCAACCACACTGCTATTTTGGTGTTAATATCTGCTGATAATTGAGGCAGTGAATACTTTGTTTGGTTGGATTATGTGAGATTTTTGTGATTTTTGTGCTGAAGTGTACGTAGATAGAGAAAAAGTAAATGGTTGCGATTTATCTCTTGATCTATAGGGTAAATTGAGAAGCAGAGCACCAAGCACACCTAAGAGTGTGCATG
>JAQFYE010003038.1:0-16318 GCA_034694305.1 Protaphorura glebata
TAGAAATTACAAATATGTAATTGTAATTGTATTTTGTAATTTAATTACATGTGTAATTGTAATTGACCCAAGTCTGATATAACCTAATGGAGAAAGTGGTGAAAGTCTATGAGTTCTGAACCCACCTGAATGAATATAACACGGGTGACTCTAAGGTCATTTTTTGTTAGACATCACCGTTCATAATCTGGTGGAAATAGTTGTAAGAAATGTCATATTAAAGAAAAATTTGAACCTACTAAATTTTAAGACTAAATTCTCGAAACAATAATTCGAAATATATATTAAGAGTTAAAATTTCAGAAAGCCTGAAAAGAGAATCGACTATAACATAAACAACCAACTTACTGTGTCTGTATGTACTTCAAAATAACAAGGCTATCGAATATATTCACTCCAATATTCACTTACTGGTAATTGAGAAACTCTGTGAACTGTGAATTCCTCGGCACCATCATTGCACTCCGAACTGGGGCTTTGTTGACAGGTACTGAACTGAATGTTTCGCAAATGTCTCGTGGCGAGAACCGAAGTGAAGCGTCAATGTAGAAAAGGTCAGGGAATGTCAGAAAAATACTGTTTGAGTCCAAGAGCCGCGAAATAGCGACGGGACCGCTGACAATGGTGCTGGCGTTCATACCGTTCTGTATTGCATCAATCTATCCAGTCGGGATAATAATAAAAAAAAAGCTACAGTCCGTCTGCTGATAAAATTCGGAAGTGTCTCTAACCTGTTCTTTATATTCCAGCGCCGTGTTAACTTCACTCATGTAGACATTGTAAGATCCTGAGATAAAATCACTCATAGTTTTAATCGGAACGGTTTTTATGGACAGAATCGACACGATAGATGCGGAAAATGCAATGAAGCAAACCACTCCGGTCAAATAACCGATGAGGAAAATAAGTCGGATGGAGAAAGATGATGGTTGTGTATGCCAACCTGTTACAGCCATAATTATTGTCAAGAAATGTTTAAGAAATCTTCGGACAGTTTGCCTAATTTGGTTTTGGTGAAAGTTCACAGACACGACTTGAAGGACAATGCATGAATATCAGTTCAAGCGTAAGAAATCTTGTCAGGACCGTTTTCAAAATCGAAGTAAGAATTTTGTGAACTAAGAAGAAATCACGCACATTATCCACCAGTTTGTCAGAAGGGAATTCGCCAAACTAGCCGTACCACTTCAATTTCAATTCCAGGCAAACCTATCCCTCGCGCGACCAGCTGGCCAAGACAAGATAGGGTCTTTTATCGCTAGGTACATAATATTAATGTACCAAACGGAACGACCGCCAAATTTTTGTCATGCCGTGGTCGCCCGGGACAAGTTTGGCAATATTTGTGTAACTTCATTGTAATATAAATTCTGAAACCTTGTTGGCAAACAGAGCCAAGGGCCCAGAGGAAAGACTCATTCAAAATTTGTTTATCCAACTCGTCCTCAGAGTCAATCAGGGCTGTGGCCGCAAAGTAGTTTTTGGCCCATGCAAAGAAATGCATTGACACAAGAAGTATTCCCCAAACCAAAATCAGCACCATCCAAACTTCTTTCCGGAACGACTTATAGTAAATGTCCCTGAATCTGCTGGCCTCAGGTTGAATAAAATACGCGTTAATCCTGGAAGAGAAATCGGTTATGAGTTGAAAACACTTAACTCCGGCAAAATTTTTGTCAAATAATTGATCCAGAAGAAATTGTGGAAACAGTTGCATTCACTTGCATTGCTTCAACCCACCCTTCTAAATAAGTCGGATGAAGAAAATGAATGTGTTTCTCTCGCCCTGCCGTCATTGTCGTCTGAGAAATGGAGATATCAGCGAGACCTTGTTCAATCTCAATCGCCCCACCTTCGACAACTCCTTCCATGGTCTCTGTAGTCCAACTTCCTTTGGTAGCAGAGACTCTGTCGTAAAATAATCCAGCATTTTTTAAACTAGATGAATATCTGAGTACGTAGATTTTTTCTGAAATATATAGGGTAAACCGGCCTAAAACTCCCCATTCAATGGGATACATGCTAGAAGTCCACAGTAATGCTTCCCAAACTCCGCCCATCGGTGAGGACTTTTACCCTAACACTCTTACGTAAAATTTAGGCCATCCCGTAAAAACTTCAACATGTTAACTGCAGATCCGTTCACGAATTCAAGATTTCCATTCCCGTCGTCCTTGAATCTCGTTTCCTCGATTAACATTGGATCATCCTAGGGTAACATAGAACTGGGTCAGGTAATATTGAGACATCAATGATAGTAAAAAAATCTGACTGACCACAGCAACGGAACGTAGAGTGGCACCCTCAAAATTCTTCCTTCTCCGAGCTTTATTCGTCAGATTGTACCAATCAAACGGGAGGAGTTTGTGGTAAATGTTTGGAACGTTGTTGATGGAGTAAGCTTCCCAAATTGTTATTTGCCGTGTTCCATTCTTGTCCAGGTAGGGAATAGTAATGTACACATCGCTTGCAATCGTCAAATTCCTCGAATATTTTTGTAATATTTGTTGAAGAAAGACTTCCTCAGCGGCTTCTGGACTCTCGCAATTATCTGGCCAGACGACATAATATTTTGGTTTCCAATGGTAGGACTCCGTGGTACCGTGATTGTCGGCGGTATTACCACCAGAGTCCACATCTCCTTCGGCTCTGATTATCTATTCAAAAAATTCAATGTGAATAACGCGAACAAATACGGTTTCAAGTATAGTTTCAAAACCCGAAGTCTTCAAATGTCAAAGGAAGGCAAGGCCAAGAGTTACGTAATATATAATAGAAGAGAAGAACTTTGCGTATGTGGAGGAAGGGTCGATTTCTAGGGGTCAATATTTTACAAAACAAGACTATTTAGATTTCAGATTACTTTCTGAGTTCATGGCTTTGAAGCTGTAGTGTTTCAGATTCGAACAGCAATTTTGCCACTTATTCTAGTCCAAAATATTTATCTGATCAAAGAATAATTTTTTAACAATTTGTCAAACCTTTTCCAAAGAAGCAAAAAAGGCGGAGGTAGTATTGTATTGCATCACCGCTAATAAATGTCCCTCTTCCTCCGCCGAGTGGTGAGTTTCCAATTCATGAAGATCTGTAAATCTTTCCTGGTGATATGAAACTCCAATAGAAAAAAGAGACTGGAGAAATCTGTCTTGGTCTGTTGGTCAGTAATGTTGTAAATCAGCTTATCATACACTTAATAATTAAAATCTTAAACTATCGGGATTTGTGTTTCCCATATGGCTGACTGTGTATATTATTCGAGTTCTGTTTCTTGTCAAGTCTGATTAGAGATTGCAAAATCAACAGGTTTTCCAGATACGACAATGTCGACAATTAATTCTTTCTATTGATTCTAGCGTAAATAGGCTGGAGAGAATATGCATTTTGGCTCATTCGCTCGGAACATTTCGCAAGTTCGCATACAGCCGAACTTGGAATAAGTGAGATAAACATTTTGCGGTGAATTTTTGCAAGAAACAAGAATTTATGCGTAAAGAGCATCACGAATGTCGGCACTGCCCGAAACTACTACTACTTTAGTAAATAATTTCAAGACCTCTTCTATCTCTCGTGGATTAATTTTTTACTGCGTGCCACAGAGTTTTGGTGAGCTGCCCCGCGTCCACGATTTGTAAAACTGAAGAATATTGTTTTGCCACGATTTTTACTACATTTTACCATTAATCGTAACTAACTATATTCATCATTCTTTTCCTACAATTTGAATTTTGATTCATACAACTTGTAATTTAATTCCGGACTGGTATTTGACAATATCGGTAGCAGAGCTATAAGTGCAAATTACCAAAACGAGGCGGATGGTCTGAAAATAGTGCCCACTCGACATGTCTCTCTGACAAGATATCCACAAATATATTTGCTGCGAGAATCAGTGAACCAGATTTTGTCACCAGGAAAACTAAAAACACGAGTAATTTGAAAAAATTCATAGCACGTTTTTTATTTACTGACTTTTTCCTACATTGCAAAACTAGACTGTTAAACGAATTCCTAAATAAACACGACAAACCCTAAGAATGAATTTTTAACAACCCTTATGCTGTTCTAAAACATTCAATGACAAGTAAGAATTTCAAGAGTTTATCCATAATTGCTTTGTGTGTACTTAGCTTGTCATTCCACACTTCGTTCACACGTCATTAAATACATTTCACCACGAAAGTGCTACCATAGAATAGTCCAATCTGCATGAATTATATAGTTATGCGGTGGGTATAACAAAAGGTTGACAAAGTGCTTTGTTCGTTGCCATTTGGTTGACAAAATCTTGAAGGTGTTCTTTCCTTCCATCTGTCTATTCCTGATATTTTATTTTAAATCATGTCTTAGATGTTTGACTTGATTGACATAATCTGGCTCACGTGCATCGTGCCGGTGCCGGATACATAGGAAGCAGAAAATAATGGAAAGGCTAATCAGTTTTTAATTTTGAACGATTGTTTATCTTCGCTGAAAGACAAGGAACATCTAAAGTCGTACCAGGATAGTAGAATTGTGAGATAATGTAGATTTTGAGCACATATAATAACATTCGGGAATGATTGTTTCAATAATAAAATAAAATTGTGTTCCTAGTTCTGAGTAATAGCATCAATCAACATTTCGACGCGTAAAGTGATATAATTTATTTAAACGATATGCGAGTAGTCTAGTTACGTTCAGATTTCTAAACCAAACCGAATCAACTAATTTGATAAAAAGAAATAAAGTGTAATAAAAGAAACACGGGTACAAAATTTTAGTAATCTTTTACGCAACTATAATTTATTCAGTGAATTGTCTTTGAAAAAGAGACGAGGCTTGTCTTTCTTTACAATTCTCTTGAAATATTGCACTTTTGAATTGAAACCGGCTAATTCACTGGAAAACAAACGAGAACTTGACGTCAGAAATACACTAAAAACATATATACAATATAATGTATATGTAATACAAAACAGACTTACAGAATTCTAACTTAAATTCTAAACTATCTCAAAATCAGTCAAGGTTGTCTGCGAAGGTTTAGCAAGATTTTTCTAATCCCCTCATAGCTGACAAAACCTGCGTTACATTTCTAAACTCTAAATACGAAAAACTCATTCTGCCGTATTAAAATTTTAAAACTCGTCACACGCCATTAAGTCAAAACACTCAGTCAAGTCGACTTAAAAGAATTAAAAGAAAAAACAGAAATGCAGTATAATAAAAAAAGTGTAATTTGAACAAGACTCTAAAAATTTAACTCAACAAATTATTCTACCACAAACAATTTTGCAACTACTTTGGACATTTGGCCAGTACGGTTGGAATTCCACATATTCATTACAACCAGGTAGTGGGTTAAAAAAAATTAGTCGGGCTAAATAACATTGACATTTTTTCCTAATATCTCCGATCCGACCAAATTTCTTTACTCAAATACCGAAATTAATCCTAAAGACAAATAATGTTCTAAACGTGTTAGTCTTCACTGTGAATCTAAATCAAGTAGAACATCATCTTCTTCGTCATCAGGTTTTTTGACTGGCTCACGGAGGGACTCCACCAAATGTTCTACACAATGATTAGGTACAAGCATTCCAACGATTCTGAGATCTCCAGATCGAACACGGACAACTTGCATCTTCACAACCGTATCACTGTCGGAACAACTAGCTAACACGTTTTCCACGTTTTGCCAGGCAAGGAGAATCGTCCCACTAAGCACAAAATACGTCCTCTTCCGAAGTCCAACCTCACAAATGATCCCAGCTAACCTGTTCTTACATTTTCCACTCCTGTCAAACAAATCAATAATCAAAGTTAGAAATCTAAATGAATGAGAGGAAATCTTTCCTGGCACATTATAAATGATACGAAGAAAACTATCCGATAGGCATAAATACCGCATTCACATACAAGTGCCTTCTCTTTCTCTTCAAACGTCAAACTTCTATAGAAATCTTGTCCAAAATGTACATTTGAAAACATGGAATATGTCTTTTTGTCTAATTTTTGAGATATATTCCAACCGGATTTCTTTTTGCATTGTCTAATTTTTGAGATATATTCCAACCGGATTTCTTTTTGCATTTGAATTGTAATTAGGAATAGTATAAATTATCAACTGGGAACCCGGGATCGCATTTCTTCAGTAAGGTCAGAGGCTAATAACTTTTACCAATTTGTCCATAAGGGTTAATGGACAAAGGATATACGGTATGAAAGTATAAATACAAAAAACACTTACCAGAATGCATGTGTACAACTTGTCTCTGATTTATCGTACTGCTCGACCCATTGTTTTGAGCAAACTTCTGCCTCAACCTTCTCATATTTATAATGTAATTCCCTCAATATCTCTCTTCTGACCTGACAAGTATAAAATAAATAATTATTACATTCCGATACAATTATCGTCAACTTTTACTGTCACTGTTAATAATTACGTACTTGAAGACCCGTATTTGGCCTGTACACTGAGTACAAAGCAGATTTCTTTTCTTTGGTATCCTTGCTCGTGCTCTGCTCTGCAATGGCTAGTATAGCAGTTCGTTTTCCATTACGGACCTGTTCAGAGAAAATAAGAAACCACTACTTATAACAAATACATTTAGGTTTCTAACTTGTGAGTGAATTGCCTGTTTCGATAAATAGAACCCCTCCTGCTCTCCGTCAAGTCCAAGTTCTTTCTCTTGAGCCTCTTTCCAACTCAAACCTCTTTCAACCTGGAGTTCATGTAAACGGATTTCTCCATGACCAGTCGCATGTTTACTTTTAAAAATCTGTTCAGGTTTTTGTACAATTTTCCCCGTCCCGCAGTCACTCACGTCTAAAAAGAAAATAACTTTTAATCAGAAACATATAGAAATCGTAACGAAAACTCAACGAAGCTATGGTTCCAATCTAATAGTCCCTAACGAAACAGATAAATAATTGTCCGATCCGATAGCTCGAATTCGGGATAGCAGTTTCAGTTTCGGGTACTGTGATTCTGAGATGTGATCAGATATGCATGCGAGAGTGAATTTTGGCGTTATCTTACAAATATAAACATATCTGATTATGTAATCCGATTCATAAACAGATTCAGGTATCGACTATCTTATCCAAATTTTGTTTAGTTCAGATGGACAAATATCTTATCTGATCTTGAGTCCTACAAGAAATAAATGAGTTGAATTTTAACTTACCCAAAATTCCTAGGTCAAATCGTCCTGTTTTCTTTGCTTGATTTACAATTTGCGCAAGTGTGTCAGTAAAGTACTCAAAGAGCTGATTCTGGAGCATCACCGGCATTCCAAGGATCCTGCAATTTCCGCATATTAGAAAAATTAGAATAAGCATTCAAACATCGAATAAGATCAAAATACAAACCAACCTGTTGAGGAACTTGCTCATGTTTGGCTCTTCATTGTCCACAAAAAGACCAACTCCAACAAGGGCACCCTCAATGTCCGCGTGAAAATCACCGACATAATCACGAGGCGCTGTCGTCCTGTCACCACCAGAAATATTTCTCATAATGGTTTCAAGAGCAATTCTTCCGTATTTGTTGTCAATATGGAATTTAGACAAATCACGGGTCTCAGTGGCTCGTCTATCCCCGTGCGTCAGGGCTCCCTAAAATAATAAACAATAAATTAATTCATGAGTCACAACCTTATATGTCTCCAACAAAATCAGATAAGCGCAAATAAATATCTATCTAAGAGCTGAACTATCTTATTGTCTGATCCTAGAATTATCTGATCTTATCGGTTCAATTGTTACCAGACTCTCCAATCGCTTGGCCACAATAGACGCAAATCGATGTTCTCCAGCCAAATCTGAGATTAGAAACGTGTACTCTGGGGCATTCACTTGATTACTTCGATGCGTTCGACCTGAATAATTTATCACATTAATTCTAATCATTAAAACTTCATTGAACTTTTATTTAAAAAAAAAAACTAACCGAACTGCTGAATGGCTCTGTCTGCACTCCAGGGAAGTTCCAGTGTAATGTGGACACGACGACATTGGTTTTTAACTCGACGGTCACTTTGGAGTGAAATACCACTGGACGCGGCTTCTGATATGATTGCAATCTTTTTCTCTCCAGTCATAAACCTTTCCTTTTCTGAAATAACAATTTAAATCCATCATTTCCTGTGTGACTTTCAATTTCTGTGTAAAAATGTACTACGTTCGAAAAAGTTAAGTTTTTTACCAGTCATGTTTATATATTCCAGAGAAACGTCTGCTTCCGACCGAGTCTCATAAATTACATGTCCTGCGTCGTCTTGAACCACGCGTCCTTTTCTCCCAGTCATCTAGAGAAATGGTTATACAAATGTTAGCATTTAGAATAAAGTAATCAAGTATAGATTCAAAATTTTATAGTGTTGTGTAAAGTCACCCAACCAAGTTAATGTACAGGATTTATCTCACCTCAGCCACTTCGGATGGACCACCCAAATCATCAATTAGTTGATCCAAAGTATTTGGTGGCAGCCTGTCTCCTAGTTTTTCAATTTTCTCCAACAAAGCAGTTTTCACTGAATATGCGAAATCAGAATTGGCCTTGCTAGGAACTGACATGGGTGGCATGTCCCGAGGCTTGGCATTTTTAACCTTCTTTTTCTTTTTATTACCACCTGAGTCTAAAATTAATGAATTAATATTATTATCTTGTCTACTGGTTTGTTTGTTTTTAATTATCGCGCCTATTGGGAAATGCTCACTGGTTCTTAAATTATTAAACACCTATACGGATTAGAATCTTGTTACTAACCGTCACTCTCATCACCGATTGAGGAAAGATCAGATTCATTACTGGCTGACTCAGTGTCAGTGTCCGTTTCTTGACCACTTTCTCCAGACACTTTGAAATCGGAATCAGTGTCTGTGTCAGAATCAGTGTCGCCTGAATCGACAACCCTGATTCTCTTCGTTGTTTTTTGAGCTTCTCGTCTCACTAAAAACATTAAATATTAAAAAATATAAAACAAAATTGATATCAATATAAATTGGTAAATCGAGCAAAAATAGTATGCTAACTTACTCGATTGTCGTTTGTTGCGGGAGCTAGATCCGGCAACGGTAGGTGAGGATGTTGACCCTGACCCTGACCCTAACCCTCCTGCAGCAACCTCTTGCACTAACTCTTGAAACATTGAACTTGTTTCCTTGAGTCCGAGAAGTTTGTTGACTTTCATTCGGTTGGGAGCTGGAAACTGTTTTTCCACGAGATTTTGGAAAACACCCCTGTGCATAAATTAAAAGTCAGGGAAGTCTAAAACGTACAGTACAGATTATTTTTTAGTTTCACTTTCAAATTAAATTGAAGCTCGTTTCTAAAATTACTTTGCCGTTGAAACAAAATCTTGGAGATCCCCTTCATCCTTTTCAAGTTGATCCAAAGTTCTGGCTTCCCCGGTCGATTGAAGTCCAATGACCACACATTTGCCATTCTTAACAGCCTCTCTATCCAAAAAATATATAATCTGAATTTTCAAAGCCGAAAATATTTAAGAAATAAATATAAAACGAATAATTGTTGCACACCTTGCTATGTCACTTGCACTTTTAACTTTGGCAGCAATGCAGAGATACTTGAAGAATCGTTGATGAGCTGCCCAAAATTGGGCCCAAATACTTTTTCTTGCTAGTGCCTCGACGCCCATCGATTCAATTGCTTCACTAAATTCTTGCAGTGCTTCAACCCAAAGTGCCACAGAATCATCGTACATTTCCACGAATTCAGGTGTTAGAGGAACTTCTTCTATTTTAAAAGTAACACCTTGGAAACTGAGCTGTCGAGCGATGTAAGCCCCACGGAGTTTCATGTCCATGGCCACTATTTCCATAGCACCAACTCCACTGAAAATAAAAAGTATATTTTCCTAGTAAAAACAAAAATTAATGCTACATCATGCTATATTAACTGTAAGTTGATAAGTTGGTTTAGTGCTTCCAGGTCAGAATTGTGAGCAGGCATACACCATCGGGTCGGAATGTGGTAAAAATTGCCTTGAAATGAACTTGTTTACCGTTTCTCTACAGCTGATATAAAATCGGCGAAATGTCCGAAAGGGGTTCCAACTCCCCAAATGCCAAGTCGTGTCATATAAGCCATATTCTTTGGTTCAGATGCCCCGGTTGCAGACGCATAAACAACTCTAGCATTTGCTAATTCCTTCTGAAGTTCATGAACCTTGATACCGGTCTTCGTAGGTTTAGAGCTGCCGACAGGAACAAGATTCTTTGCCCGATGACATTCGTCGAATATAATCTGGACAATTACAAGGGAAATGATTATTGTAAAACATATTACAACATATTACCAATATTACAAATATTACAACATATTGCAACATATTACCAATATTACACATTACACCTTTACACATAGACATATTACAACACAAATATTGCATCAAGGTAATTAATATAGAAAACTTACACATCCGTCATTTTCCTTCCCAAACCAATGTAAGATTTGTTTAAGTCTGCTATTGAATCGACCACCTTGGGATGATTCGCCAATGAGTGAAGCATATGTTGAGAATAGGACGCCATCGCCAAATGTTAATTTTCCGTATTTATGCTTATTCAAAGCATATAGAGGAATATGTGTAGCTCCAATATCCGTCAAATCCCTCTCTGAATCATATTTCAGGTCCGCAGATACAGATATCCAAATTGCCCTCCTTCGCTTTAAAATCCAATTCTCCAGAACGATCCCAGCAATTGTTCGCCCTTTTCCAACCCCAGCTCCGTCACCTATAAGATTTCAAATCAAATCGTTGTCTAAAAGTATAGCCCGGAGTGGAAAGTTAAACTTTTGCTTTTCTCTGTATCATTTTACCAATCAAGTAACCCGCTCTTTCTCCGGACGGTAGCTTAAATTCATGTTGTTGACAAGCATAAACGACGGCCTCAAGTTGAAGGGCAGAAAGGTCGCCACTTTCAATTAATCTTTGAGGTAAACTAAGGGTGTAGGTGACATCTGGTGGTAACACACTTGCTAGAGAAGCAGTTTCAACGACAGGATCCGGATGTTTTTCTCCAATTTTTACTACAAAATTTTGAAAGAATTGTTAAACTTACGTTTGTGATTACACGGTGTAAATTTTCTGAACTCGCGAACTCACGTTTTGAAGGTTTATAATCGGAATACACTTCCGCCAAACCCATATCCTCATCCTCATGGTTATAATCTTCCTCGGCTTCTGGATTCGGTTGAGTTTGGATCTAACGTTGAAAGTTATACATTAGACAATCTGTCCGATACCTTATATTCGTTTGTTGAACTTACTTTTTCATTAGCAGTTCCCCAAATTTGACCAACACCGACCTTGGCTGTCGGCTGTTTCGCCTGAGCTGACGATTTCTTTGGTTGTAGTGATGGCATTACTCCCACGAGATTGACATCTAAAATACGGAAGGAAAACTGTATATTACGTTAGTGGAGTAGAGTAGAGGCTGCTACTGATTTGATATTTGAACTTGTAATAATGCGGGGGAAATCAGATAAACCGACCAAGTAGTCATCATCCGCCAAAATTAACCGGATACTAAGACTCCAAAGATAGTAGGGACTAGAGCTCAAACTTTCCAGCTTGAGCTTGGGGAATTGGACTACCCAGTGAAATGTTCAAGCTTCTTTTATTCTTAAACCAATTGTATAAAGCCCTTTTGACTGCCAGGATACTTTAATTTCCTATATTTGTTTAATGAATTTGAAAACGAATTTGTATCTTCTCTTCCAAATCGTAGGAATGATCTAAAACATTAAACTATGACCCATTAATTAATGTTCGGTATGTGCTATCTGGCCCAAAATGGATTACGTACGAGTACGGACATGGGAGTGACGCAGTCGGTTCCGTAACGTCCCGTTTTTTTTAGAAGGCCGGCCCAAAATAATGTTAATTTCGAAATTGACTAACTGGCTGACTGACCCACTGTTGACTGTCTGTTTCTTCTTACTCATTTAGGGTTAATGTCAGTGTCAGTCACGGTCACCATTGATGCCTGTTTAAAAATGCATTACACACGTCCGTTCTCTCATTCTCAATGGTGTGCACTCATATAATAATAATCTTACATTCCAGACACAGACTCACTCGTTAAATTATGTCTACCACGGTAAGGTCAAAAAATCGGTTCAAAAAAGGAATCAATAGAAACTAACGTACGCCGCATTGCAGCCTGGTCCGAATGTTGTCAGTAATAAACAGTAATAAATAAAAATTACTAACTGGAGGTGGTCATTACATTAGTAAGTCTTGGTCAGTCGAGGACAGTCAGACTACACTAGCAACAAGCCCTACCCCAGTTTTCGCAAAGTACAGTTAAGTACTGATTAAAACTACTTACGTGAGAGAGATAGATGAAGGTGTGTTGAGTTGAATATTTAATTCGAATTAGGAAGATCGGTTGGAGCAACCGGAGGAGCACTTGGACGTTGGACCACGACCTTTCGATGAAAGAATAAAGTAGAAAGATGGAATGAAAGGAACAAAGGAAGGCGTCTGTCTGTTTTGAACTTCAAATGTCAATTCCACGAAATATAATAGTTTGAATTTTGTTTGAAGGTCCCGCGCATAAAATTAGCATTTGAAGAGCGGGCAAAACGCATAGAGTTGACAGCTGAGTCATCGGCTTTCGGCTTGTTGGGCCCGATGCTTGATCCGATTCGAAATATTTTAACTTTTTTTTTGGCCCGATTCGATCCAATCCGTTTATTTTTAAGCCCGATCCGTGGCCTGTCTGAATGCCTTGGAATATCACGCCAATACAGAATCGAATCAATCTTTCAATAAAGAGAATGATTACAATAATTGTAATCATTCTCTTTAGTCAGTTAGTCTCTTTAGTCAGTTAGTTCTTCTCTTCAGTCGTAATTAATTATTAATTACGACTGCATTACAAAATGTATGTAAGGAGAGCACCGATGGTAGATTTAGTATTACAGTCCGAATTAAGAATTTTCTACGAATATGAGTGTCGTAGAGGATTTTGTAGAAAATATTCCTGTAACTATTTTGTAATAAAGTTTACTTTATTTCCATATCCTTGATTTTTACTTATCGTGTAAACTTGAGGTGCATTGCATTACGGTATACATGCACACGACTTCCTTCAATGGAAATTGAAATAGTTATCCGGGGTTGGTATCCGGTTATCCCGACACATACCTACACAATTATTCAAGATAAAATCTGCATTTAAGTGCCTTGACGTCTTCCCATAGATAAAGAAAACTAATTTTTACTTATCGTGTACTAATTATAAGAATCCGTATTATAATAGCCATTTAAAAATAAAAACTACAGAAGATGCTTAAAATCGACCAACAGCAGTGCGAAACATCTCATTACAATTTTACAATGTATAAACCCAACATCATAGCTTCAGAAACCCGACAAACTAAAAATTCTGCCCCACCCTGTAGTTGCGATGGAGTGCTATTTCGCTCGTTGAGTGAGTTCCTTGGAAAAGCAAATATTATTCCAAATGAACATAATAACATGAAGAAACGTTAGAATAAATGCTAGAATATGTTTGTTTATTTTGGTTATATCTGACTGGACAGGTTTTACTTTCATTATTTCCATTACTTTCTGACTAATGAATCTGTGATCGTCAGGTTTAGCGCACGAGGCTTGCATAATTTGTATCCACATTATTTTGTGAATTTCTTTAATCATTAGCTACTGAGGTACTTTTTAACTATTTTCAATCTTAACCAAATTGGGAGAGATTATATTCCTGAAGAGTAACTTGGGAGACATGCGGAACACAGGCAAATTTTTCCGGACATTTTCGTTACTTTCTTTTAATTGACATTAATCCCTATAGTCGTAGTGATTCATAATTCCTGTATTCAAGACCAAGGGCCTGCACAATTATATTACTTATTATAAAAGGAATATTGTATTATTAAAGGTATTATATTTTCTTCATTCGAACTCTTCATAGTCAGTAAGATTAATGTATGTATCACAATAGGTATGCTAATTAATAATGATGTCTGCGTATTTCTTTTGACGAATCAATCGAGCTTGAATGCATTCAATTACTACAAGAATAATGCAAAGACAAAATCCACTGAACAGAATGACAAAGGCTGAGAAGACATCCCGGAGGTCGAGTCCTTCACGATAATTTACATTTTTAGGAATGCATTGTGCCGTGGTGGACTGGACGTAGTGTTTTCTGTGCCGAAAGTTTAAACCTCCCTCAAACGTGGCAATAATCCTGAATAATAATAAATAATTCCATTAACTAAAACGAATAGAGATTTGGAATTGTGTATTTAAACATATGGTTGGTCATACTTTTGATTGAATATTTCTTTGTAGGGTGACCCTTTACGAATAAACATGCCAGTCCGATGAGGTTCCTTCGCCACCCTGAGGGAGGACAGAGACTCACAAAATTGATGATCAGTCCCGTTAAATCTTCGAAAAACTGACATAAATCCGTCCGGAAGAGTCAGAAACGCAGATCGACTGGACATAATTGAATTTATGGCTTCCGACCCAACTGCACTGGCCCATTGATCTCTAGTTGGCCAAAATGGTTCCATCTCCTTACTGGAACTGATAGCATGCTATTTAAACAAAAAAACAAACATTGGGAGTATTTCATAGAAAAAATTTCAGACATGCAGCTATTATTTACTTCGAGAATATCGTCAATGAAAGGGACGTAAAAATCCGTCATCAATATAAACCGCCCGGACAGAAGATCATTTAAATTCTGAATTGGTTCAACTTCGGTGGATAAAGTGGACACGAGGCCACCCGAGAAAGCGATACAAGTTATAAGAGCACAGAAAGAGCAACTTAAAAAGACGATTCTGACGGGTCGCTTCTGAGGATCCTGATACCAACCTGAGATATAGACAAATAAAAATTACGCTAAAACGATTATGGTGTCACGATTGGGATTAATTAGTTCAAAATTTGAGACCTTGCTGACATATTGTTCCAATCGCCCATAGTACGAAATTCCTGGATAGTTCTTCATCATTGGGCGATGGTGGTTCAGATGGGGCAAAGATAGTCGTAATTTTGAAAATTATTTTAATTACCAAAGCAGCTATTAACCAAAATAGGAGGGAGACGATCCAAACCCCACCACCAAAGGCATGCTTGTAAATATTTCTGAAATAACTCGACCGAGGTTGGCGGAAAAATGCTTTCACCATACCAGAATGCGTTGGGTGCAAAAATAAAAAGTCAGCTGAACGTTCTGTCAGAAAAATTGATTGTGAAATGCTAATGTCCACTTCACCCTGATAAACCTGTCTGCCCATTCCAGTCCATGTACCGTTTAAGTTTTTGTCCATCCAGCCTTCACCCTGGACAACTTTAGACCTAAAGAAATAATGTATATAAATGTTTGAGTAAAAGTTGGTGCAAATTAATGATCCACCCTGTACAATATCTTATGATTTATTCACGTAAAATTTAATGCAAACTCCAAATCGTGATATATCTCGACGGCGAGTCCTCCAACCATTTTCATTGTTCCATTGACGAGTTTAAATTCAGATTCCAAAGGGTAATCGTGGTCATTCTGAACAATTTAAAATTTTAGAAAACAAAATTATAAAATTCGGTAATTCCGCCACGCTTTGTTTATTCTTACTTGAGCAGTGCAAGATATTTCATGGAGATGGAAATTAGTCCGCCTTTTGGCGGATTGCAGAAATGCACCGAGTAACGTATCGTCGATAAAATCAACTTCCTGAAAAATCGTGTTGTTTCCTAAAGAATACATTTCCCAGACTGACAGGTCGGAATTATCCGCTCCATGATGATGGAGGAAAAATAAGTTACTGTCCAATTGAAATTCGTGAAGAACTGCTCCATAATTTGATAGCTCTGTTGTAGTCAATTTTTCAGGAGTCATGATGACAAAGATAGGTTTCGCCAGATTTGATCTCCCTCTGTTAGCACGATAAAACCTGGCAATCTTTGTAGACAAAAATAATAACAAATCCTTCAAAATGCAATAGAATGAATTCCAAGCAAAATTATTTTTTTATACTTTTTGCGTAGTTTTCTAGGAATTCACGAAATAAAAATAGGTACTATGAATGCCGATTTATTCAACAAATTGAACTACAATGTCAATCAGCTCTACCATATTTATTACAGAACTATAAGTGACAAGTAATTCTTATGTTTGGATAAAGATAATTGACTTTGAAGATGTCAATATATATGTGAATGCATTTCTGAAGGGGCACAATTAGGGGAAAAAAATGATTGAACAATACTTGATTCATATGATCGACCAGGGACGAGAAGTTTGCCGGCATGTGAACAACGAGAGA
>JAQFYE010003039.1:0-16315 GCA_034694305.1 Protaphorura glebata
TAGAAATTACAATTATGTAATTGTAATTGTATTTTGTAATTTAATTACATGTGTAATTGTAATTGACCCAAGTCTGCCTGAGGGCAACCGGGATTCAATCATTTGATCGGACGACGGAACGGTAAATTAAAATAAAGCCGTGCTGAGCTGAATTTTAAAGAATACCGCAGGAAGGGCACGGCAAAAGACCCCCCGTCAGAATTGGCCCATCTTTGGATATGTTGTAGCCCTTGACCTTCTGAACAATGTTTGTACAGGTCCCAACACAAAAGGTCAACTCTGGTGACCTCCAGAGGTCACCAAAGTTCAACCCCCGGTCCCCTCATTAACTAAAAAAAGACCCCTACAAAAGTTGTTTCACTCATTGAGAGAAACAACTTTTTTCTGTGCCATTTTTTTCTGCGGTCAACCCCCGAGGTCATAGGTCAATCTGTTGAATCATGACCGTGATGTTGGCACTGACCTGTGACATCGTGGGTTGACCGCAGAGAAAAATGGTAGAGAAAAAAATTGCTTGTCTCAATGAGTGGAACAACTTTTGTAGGGGTCATTTTTCAGGTAATGAGGGGACCGGGGTTCGAACTTTGGTGACCTCTGGAGGTCACCAGAGTTGACCTATCGTGTTGGGACCTGTACAAACATTGTTCAGGAGGTCAAAGGCTACAACATATCCAAAGATGAGCCAATTCTGACGGGGTGTCTTTTTCCGTACCCTTCCTGCGGTATTCTTTGTATTTCACTTCGATTTAAATTCCATAGCACCAAGACTTATGAAGCACCCTGTGCACGACAAATAATTAATATTCTTTCCCTCTGCTTAAATAGAATTCGAGCCCATTGTGCAGGAGCATGACTCACTTTTATTTTAAGAAACATACCATTTTGAGCGGAAAAGTTTTTGTTCAGGTTCATTAGACTTTTCCTAGAAAATCGAGTTTCAAAAATACTTACAATTGTTATCAATATGAAAGAAATTCCATAAACAGAAAGCCATTGTAATGGAAAAGCATTCCTACCCGTAGCTTGAATAATAGCTTCCAATAGAGTGAAGGTCAGTAACACAGACTTCAGTGTCTACAGGGTGGTACGTAACCTTTGCTCCCCGCTTGGCATACAAATCTCGCGAAGTCGGGCAATATGTGAGATATGCAATTTGTAAAGAATCTTATAAAGGATATAGAGAACCATTCCATTTGAAAATGACGAGCTGACAAACGTTAAAGTAAAAACCGGCATGAAATAACGGATTTTTAAACGGTATTTTGATAAGAACGCGCCCAAAATATTTATCTATTTTTGAAAAGTCCGCCGACGTTTTCTATTCTACAGGGCGTTTCATATCTCTTAGACTACTTTGAAATTGGCGCGTCGCAACCTCACTTAAATGTTTGTTGACGCCAGTGCAAAAAAATATTTAAAAAATTCGTAAAATTTTAAATTCAATTTTAAAATAAAAATCGTAAAAGATTAAAATTTCAAAAAGAATCGAAACTTTGAAGAACAAAATTAAAAGATTCAAAATTGAAAAGGAAATCCGAATTGTTTTTTGACATAGGTTTGGAAATATATTTTCCAAATTTCAATATTTTTTTTAATTTTAATCTTTTTCGATTTTTAATTTTATTTATTTCGAGAAATTTTGAATTAATTTTTTTGTTGGATTTTTTAAATATTTTTTTGCACTGGCGTCAACAAACATTTAAGTGAAGTTGCGACGCGCCAAGTTCAAAGTGGTCTAACCTTTTAACCGCTATGCCCGAGAATACTCAGGCAAACTTATTGTTCCCTCACCGCGATGCCATTTTACAAAAATGAGGGCCAAAACGCTAACCCGAGTATACTCGTTTGTCCCAGTACCGCTAGCCCGAGTTAACTCGGGTCGCACACTTCGACCTAACCTTTACCTGCAGAACTAAGAGAAGCAAGTACGACTATGGAATAGTTACATTGCCCCACTTGAGCTGAACAGACCGGTAAAAGAATTTTTTCAAATCGGACGACACGTTCGGGTTGTACGAATTTTTTAATTTGGTAAAAAAAAATACAGAAATTTAACCCGTTACAGTCAGTACTGAAATGTCATTCATCCTCAGTGATTCCGCAATATTGGATGCATTGAGTGACTCCGAGTCGGGTTGCGGTATTAGCGAGGGCAACAGCGACCTCGATGACCTTGGTGACCTTGATATGGACATTAACAACTGTACCGAAAATGACGGTGACCGCAGTGACAATAACGGAGCGCCTGAAGCTAAATAAGTAGGTACTGGGGTTTTCCAGGTTTTCTCACGAGTCAGGGGTCAACCAAAAATCGGGTTGTCTCTCAACTCAGGTAGGGTGACCAACTTTTCGACGTCTGAAAGGAGTACATTTTTTGATAATTTGAAATTACCATTTTAGGTGCAAAGAATTACTTTATTTGGCCATTTTATCTACAACGAATTGCCTTTTTACGCCGTTCTATCCGGAATGAATTACTTTATTTGGCCATTTTATCTACAACGAATTGCTTTTTTACGCCGTTCTATCTACACTGAATTCCTTCAGTGGTACGACAGTTTTGTTGTAAGGAACGTACTTTCTTTAAAAGTGCTGACTAGAAGAGGGTAGAAGGCATTTCTATACCCTGGATTTGCAAGAAACGACTGACATTTCAGTTTCTGATAGAAAATATACAAATATTTCTGAGATTTCTGAAAAAGTAGTACACAGGAGTAGTACACAGTAGTACACAGGAGTACAAGCTTTTCAAAAAGAGTACAAAGGAGTACAAAATTTTCTAGGAGTACAGCCGATCGAAAAAGAGTACTGTACTCCTAAAAAGAGTACGGTTGGTCAGCCTGAACTCAGGGGAGGTTCCTAGCTCAATTGGTCTCTAAGCTGTGGCGGTCTCCTAACTCAGGTTTTTTCTAAGCTCAGGTTGTCTCTAACTTCGGGCGGTCTCCTAACTCAGGTTGTCTCGAAACTGAGGCGGTCTTATAACTCAGGTTGTCTGTATGCTGAGACGGTCTCCCAACTAAGGCTGTTTCGAAGCTGAAACGGCCTCCTAACTCAGGTCGTCTCGAAGCTCAGGTGGTCTCCTAACTCAGGTCGCCTCGAAGCTCAGCTGGTCTCCTAACTCAGGTCGTCTTGAAGCTCAGGTGGTCTCCTAACTCAGGTGTCCTCTCAGCTCAGGTTGTCACTAACTTCTGGCGATCTCCTAACTCAGGTTGTCTCTAAGGTGAGACGGTCTCCTAACTCAGGGTGACTCTAAGAGCGGGAAGTCTCCTAACCCAGATGCCCTCCTCCCTCAGGCGGGCGCATAACTCAGGTGGCCGCATAACTATGGTCGCCGCATAACTCAGGCGGTCGCATAACTCAGGTGGTCTTCTAACTCAGGTTGTTTCTAGTCTTTGGTGCCCTATGTCCGGTGGTCTATTATCTCAGGTGGTTTCCAATTTTAGGGTGCCTTTCATCTGAGACTTGAAATGTGTGGCCGTAACATAGACGAATTTGGTGGTTGAGTCGCTCGCGATTTCAGTACCAGAGTTTCAACGGAGTGAAACAGAAACTGACTAATTCTTTTGCCCGAGTATACTCGGGCTTAGCGGTACGAACCCGCAGTTGAAAATGGACCCTTAGCAGTTAAAAGGCATGAAACGCCCTGTATCTAGGGAAGACTTATTATTTAGCAGAAAATTATTCATAACATAAAACTGAGTAATTTCCAGAATATATTATAAGGAAATATTTTAGTTGAGTAGGAATTAAAGACCAAACTTCGAACGGAACCAATGACTTCTATCCATACCTTATCCGGTCTCCGTCGGTAGGTTCCTCAATTCCGGTTCCCAAATTGTAATATTCTTCACAAGTAGAGGTATGTTTTCCGTTATACAAACTTCAATGCGAAACACTTTTTCAATTTTAATTATGAAAACTTGTTTTATTAGATATTATTTAATTTGAACGTGCATTTTACACAGTCAAGTCTGATTCTAACCACACACTGTCCATTAGTATTGGGTAAATGCGGTTCACTGCTAAAGAAACCAGTTCACTTGAGTGAATGGAATCTCGATCTTACAAGGGATAAAAAGAATAATTTCAACCGGTTTTATAGATTGAAACTGGCGCGGAATTTTCTTGTACACAGACAGAACTACTCGGAACATCATCTGCGGGTTGACATCAATTTCTACCGATGGGTATAAAATAGATACGCACCCTCGGTATTTACCCGGGTATATGTATATACGAGTAAATACCTTCACAACTCTGATTCAGAGAGGGGATCCCAATTCATTATGAAAATTTAGTGTCGTTCAGACTTTTTCATCCAATAACTTCCTGCTCGGGTTTGGAGGAAGTATAGATAATAATAAGTTGAAGGGTCATGTCTATGTTCAATAACCTAGTGTGTCGAGACAGAGTACTGATATGAGATAATTGCAACACTTCATGTCGTCCAGTATAAAAACTAAGCGTGAATGATGATTGAAATGTACAGGGTGAGTCAGAAGTAATGTTGTCCTATTTGACTTAATGCCACGAGTGAACGACATGATCTAGACCGAAACTCTCCAACTAGTAATTGTACTTATTAATTTCACAGATGATTAATGTACAGGGTGGGCCAAAACCAACCGTTTATTCGTCCTAATATCCTCAATTTTAACTGTATATAAAAAGTGAGATAGCCATTTTGTTCAGAATTTAATTGCGCGTCTTTTGAGCTATGTCCCGTTGCGCTGCGCGCTTTACACCGCGCGCTGTCAATAAAAGTGTAAATACGATTATCAGAAAATGAACAACAAACTGAAATTTTGATTGCAGTAAGATTCTCAAGAATTCTCAAAAATTTTCAAGAATTTCAGAATTCTTCAAAAATAAATTTTAATAAAAAAAAATTTCAACAAATTTCATAAGATTTTAAATTTTTTTTTGAAATTTTGAAAAATTTAGATTTTTTTGAAATTTTGAAAAATTTAATTTTTTTTTTGAAATTACAAAAAAATGAAAGACGCGCAATTAAATTTTGAGTAAAATGGCTATCTCACTTTTTGTATAAAGTTAAAATTGAGGAAATTAGGACGAATAAACGGTTGGTTTTGGCCCACCCTGTATTTCATTTTGCAAAAGATAACCAGGACAAAGAGTTTTTTATTAATGTGATGTAGTTCCAAAGCCCAAATAGTGAAATTGACTCCACTAGAAAATGTTCTACATGAGTTTCATCTAGTTCCTAACTGTTTAAGTTTACTTCGTCGCAAATTAATTATTGGGATGTGTTACTTCATAATTCTTCATAATTGTACACAGAATTGTAATTCCTTACCCACAGAAAGTTTATTTTTCCGTAGAAAATTACACGCTAAATACTTTGCCAAAAAGGGAACTCGCTGAATTTCTTTATCAAATTGAAAAATAAAATTTTGTATATGTAATAACGCACATATTAACGGCAAACATCGAAATACTAAATTACAATTACCTTGCTGCCATAAAGTTATTTAGTTTAAACAGTTCAGTACAGTTTAATAACTTGATTGATTTCCCCTTGTAGAAAAAATTAGATCACCCTTGTTGGCAAGTTGTTCAAAAAATATGAGTGAACCGTCCGTCAAAAAGGCGCATGAGTTTAGTTGAAAGTCATTTGAGGTTAAGTAAGTCCAATTGAGTGACATTGACTTACAAAGTTAGACCGACAACTAATTGATTTGGGCAATATTTCTTACTGATAAGGGAAGCTCACGACATGAGGGTTTGACCTAGAAACGCCATACACTTTTTCACACCAATTGGGATCCCCTTACATGAAAAAGTTAAAAATATTATGCACAAATGAAGTACTATGTTTCTTCTATCTTCGAACATTTTGTCAAACAAGTTCCTGAGGTCGTAATTTCAAGAAAGTTATTTGAAAATGTGACATGAGTTTTGACACACGATTTCACTCTTTTCAAATTGGGCGCTCAGGAACTTTTTTGACCAAATTTTCAAAGTTAGGCGAAAAGGTACTTCATTTGTGCAGACTGTTTTAAACTTTATCATGTCAGGGGATCTCAGTTGGTATAAAAAAGTGCATGGCGGGTCCAGGTCAGACCCTCATGTCGTGAGCTTTCCTTGTCAGTCAAATTAATTCACAGTAATCAGAAAGTATCAAAATCTAGTCATATCTAAAATCATAATCTAAAAAGTATCTTTGGTGAGTCCAAAAAGTGCCGTTTTACTCACGGAGTATATTCCTAGAATCTATTACATATGAATTCACTAAAATCAACAGCTGAAATTTTAAAGAGATCGCATACTTACTTGAAAAGGTTGAAACCCCATGAAGTGAAGACAATCGAACCGCCCTTCCGTGTAGCGTCCCAGCATATAGGGTAAAACTTCTCAGCAGCAGAGAAACGCTTAGCAGAAATGGAACTTCCACGTTAACTTCAAAAATTCTATCCCTGGACACTAAAAATTAGAATTATTGGCTTCGACTTTTGTGTGACTCAGTTTTCTACTCACTACTGGTGGACAATTTGCACGCCGCTGCGTCGGCGTATTTAATTGATAATATTCTTTAATTTTAATCACAACATTCTCTTTTTTAACCCTTGATTAACATTTCTTCTAAAAAGGGGTACGTCGGGCTGGGGCAGGACAAGGGAATGCAACAAATCTAAAATGTATGAGTAAAATTAAAGTCGATTCGAACAAAATACTGGAGTCCCAGTCGGGAAGACGCATGCTGTGGATAGAAAATGGGAATCAGACATCTTCAAATATTATTGTGGGTTGGATAGGACATATGTGATTGGTGTAATTTAACAAGGATTTATTGACAAGAAAATAATTCATTTCAAAACATTTACAATTACTCAACTGCGCAGGCACAAGTTTTCAAACCAGTTTCCCTATTCCAATTTCGAATTCCTTTACAAGCGGGATGGGTGACCTCCGGCTACAACTAAGGTTTCGCCAGTAATATAGGACGCGTCTTTCGAGCATAGAAATGAAACCAATCCTCCAATCTCGTCCGGTTCTCCAATTCGTCCCAATGAAACATTTTCCACCGCTTTCTCCACAATCTCGGGATATAATTTAGTTACCGCTTGACCGAATTTGGTACGAAAGATACCAGGTGCGACACAATTCACTCGAATATTATCAGGCCCCAATTGCTGCGCAAGGACTTTGGTGAGTCCAAAAAGTGCTGTTTTACTCACGGAGTACGGTCCAATGATCTGTTACATATATGTATAATTAAGAAGCTATACGAATTTTTTCGATTGAAATCAACAGCTGAAATTTTGAGTGATCGTGGTTACTTGAAAAGGATGAAATCCGGCAATGGATGAAATGAAGACAATCGAACCGCCCTTCCGTTCCAGCATATGCGGTAAAATTTCTTGACTTAGCAGGAATGGGGCTTTGACGTTAACTTCAAAAATTTTATCCCATGCATTCTCTGGACACTGAAATTATGGAATAATTGATTTCGAATGGGCTTCGACTATGTATAGGCGACTATGTCTTAGAATTTATCATACATCAAGAGCTGGACTCAGGACTGGATTTATGGCAGCATTTGAGATGAGAAAATCGACGCCACCAAACTGTTGAACCGCTTCTCGAATCAGTTTTGTTCTGTCTTCTTTATTTCCAACGTGGCACACCAATCCAATCAAATTATGTCTGAGGATTCCTTCCGCGTCCATATTCTTCAGAGCTTTCTCAACATTCTTCTCTTTTCTACTACTGATGA
This sequence comes from Protaphorura glebata, assembly GCA_034694305.1. Lineage (NCBI taxonomy): Eukaryota > Metazoa > Arthropoda > Collembola > Poduromorpha > Onychiuridae > Protaphorura > Protaphorura glebata. Next base: position 7,739 of record JAQFYE010003039.1, read on the forward strand.
CAACTTTAGCACCATCTAGTGCAAGTCTCCGTGCAATTGCCAACCCAATTCTAGAATGGAAACAAACTGTAGTCAAAAGTTTCACTTCTAAAACCTAACTGCTAATTTGTTGGCTCTCCCGGGAGCTCACAGCACCAAATATGTATCTCATCTTTACGATTACCGTAAAATACCGATTATAAACCTGGTGCTGAATAGCGACCCGTCTCGAATACAAACCGGGTCTCCAGACTATTTGAAGAAATATAAACCGGTCTCGAATACAAACCGGGTTGTCTATGGCTCAACCGGGTTCACTGTGGCTCACAAACCCTTATAGCTGCGCGGTTTATTCAGTTTCAACTTTTGAATTTTGTAATTTAATTAATAAAAACCGGTCCGGAATACAAACCGAAGGAGTCAAGTTTAAATTGTAACCCGGGTTTCTGATCGGTATTTTACGGTAATGACGTTACGAACACTTTTGACTCTGTGATCCGCAATCTCATTTCGAATCCAAAATTTTATAAATTCGAGCTTCCCTAGGACCCAAATTAGAAAAATTTCCGGTGAGTCTCCTAGCAGGGAACTCAAAAAGTATAAATAAAAGTATAAATTATTGCAGTGAAATACTGACAAAATTACCCATCCGTAGATGCAGTGACAATCGCAACTTTTCCGTTCAACTTCTTTTCCGGATTTAAAGTTGCCATTCCTCGTGTGAACACGGATATAAAACCGGCAAATCGTGATAGCATATTATTACCCAAGGATTTGTATCTTTATACAGTGGAAAAATGAATTGCCAACTGAACCGCGAAGCCGAGGAAGAATACTTGGAGTTAGCTAATCAAAGTAATTCCTTATCTGTTTGTCAAACAGTGTTTGACCTTTGACATTTATTATTACTATTAATAGTAAGCGCCGATACTCGACGTAACTTCTCTTTAAGTGTGGTCATATTCTGTATAATAGGACACACACACACACACACACAAAAAGAAATGTGCTATACAGTTTACTACCACTACTGGTTGTCCCCTCGTAAACAGATTTGGTCTTTAATGAAATGTAAATGTCAATGAACATTTGAAACTTCTATATCCTCACGTACATACGTCCGTCCTACGTTTATCAAAGATTAGTCTGACTGACGGGTAGTAGTAAATTGTTTGAGGTATATATTACTAATTCCTCTAACACAGTTGTTATTTTCCAGTAAATAAATGCGTAATATCCAATGCAAATGTCTCATGTATTTTTAGCTTTCGTCAACTCAGCAGTAGAGTTTCTTCTCGTTCCCTTCTCTTTCTGTTTCATTAAGATCGTATGCTGGAGGTTTGGAGTTTGACAGACTACCACTTGCTTAGACTAATTTTACTTATTTAGTTTCAGTGCAGATTATTGTACAAGTAAATTGAAATAACAAAAAATTGAAAATGAACTTGAACTGGCAACAAACATACTGTAAAACAATGGAGAATGCAAATTTATGTGTATTTGCTAAAAATCAAAGAAATTCACAGTGGTAGACGAACAAAATTATTTTGATATAAATTTATTCATTACCTCGGAAGGTAATGCATTCTTGGAATCGGGTTAAAGAAATGGATCATTAATTTAACATCTTAAATTTCCCTCAAACTTTATTTATCACACACACCCATATATTTTATTTTCATTTCACTATGATTTTCAAAAAAATGCGACCATTTGATTTAATCATACTATTTACAGATTTACATGATAGCATATTAATTGAAACAATTTATGTAATATTTCTACAATCATTGGTTTAGTTAGTCAGGCTATGACTTCCAAAGAAGTTATTCAGAAGGTGGACGGCAACAACTGATGAGCAATTCAGCTAAATTCGACTTCTTATCCACTAAGGAATTGTGATCTCTGCTTCTGTTTCTGTTCAAAAACATGAGTATTCCCATTGGACAAGTTAATCTTCATTTTATGACGCCATTCCTTTCTCGGAAGGCATCGTTGACCGAGCAAAGCATTTCGTGCAAATAAGACATTTAAACGGTCTCTCTCCGGTATGAATTATTTTGTGATTTTTCAATGAAGTGTACGGAGAAAATGACTTCATACATATTTCACACTTAAACGGTTTCTCACCGGTGTGAGTTCTTATATGATTAGTCAATGCAGTGTATCCACAAAATAATGCCATACATATTTCACATTTAACACACAGAGGCTTCTCCCCTTCTTTTTGGGCCGGATAGTGCTATCCGGTATCCAGCCTCACGACATGATATTCGGCCGGATAATTTTTTCTGTGCAAATGGGGTATCGTAGGAAAGCTGTGGATGCGTAGACCATTCCTGTTGTAGTCTAAACGCTCCTGTCTGACCCATGTAACTTATCTGTACGATCAGACGTGGGTACGCCATCCGTCTCACTGCCATCGATTTCAATACCATGCATTTGCGTAGCAATAATGTAATTATTATTCTCAGATAACAAGTACCGATACGATGGTTTAATATTTGATAGTTTAATAAATAGGCAAGAAATGAAGTCAATGAACGCGGACATGGTGAAGTCATTAATTAGTAGAGCTAGTAGACAAGAAAATCAAGGCGATAGTGAGTGTGATACGTGATTTCAAGGTCTCTTATGGTTTTCCCCGATTCTTTGTTTGTTTAAAAATAAAGTTATAAATTGAAAATTGCAAGCAGCAATTAGTATATATTTCCACCATTTCTCACACCTTACGTGCTAGAGGAGGCTAGTCAGACTTATAACCCTAGACCTGCCGAAAAGATTTAGCTAATGTAGTGAGGGTCAGTGGCGAGTCTAGGAACCGCCACAAGTAGGCCCGTGCCTACTTGTAATTTTGTCGTTGTGCCTACATGACGAAAACTAGTCGCCATTGTACTAAATATTTTGTGTTAAAAGTACGTTTTACATGCAACATTATGCTACAAAAGGCCGAGAAATTTTCTAGCCTCCGGCGGCCGCTCCGCGGGGACCGCCGTCAGCGGCGGGCGTCCAGTTAGATCTACTGCCTGCGTGCCAAATAATTCTAGACTCGTCACTGTGTGTTTCATAACCAAGGGTTTTGTTGATACTTAGAGCTTCTCACGGGTTCGAATCGGGCACGATCGGGTTTTTATGAAATAACCATAGATTCGGGTTCTCTATACTTCAAAACGGATAAAACCGGGTTCGGGTTCGGGTTCCGAGGATGTACCCGAAAAACCCGAACCCGGTTTTATCCGTTTTGAAGGATGGGGAACCCGAATCTATGGTTATCTCATAAAAACCGGTCGAACCCGATTCGAACCCATGAGAAGCTCTAGTTGATACAAAGTACATATGAGATAATTGCATCTCTTCCTGTCGTCCTGTGTAAAAACTAAATGTGAGTGACTATCGAAATACTATAAGTAATATGTCAATTATTTCTACAGAGTATTCCATAACCACCTACCACGACACAAACGAACGTCTCTCTCTCACACAAAGTTGATGTTTTCGAGAAGAACATTTAGTTCATCGTGTAATACAAAATCAGCAAGCGTCGTCTATGTTTTAACTACGATCTGCGAACAGGGAAATCGGTCGTTGCTCTTTGATCAAAGATTTCCGAAACGGAAAAGTTAATGAACCAACCTGTACAGAAATTTTTGAATTTTTTCGGATTTTCCTCAACGCGTGTTTTATCCTTTGTCAAATTGATTTCGATTTCGATGAGTCGAAAACACGGTGTAACCGATACGCTGTTTTATATGGCTGGTGTTTTCCCTTACCAAAGGTGGTACCTTCCAACGGCCAAACAGAAAGGCGTCATAAGAAATATTTCAATTATTTCATATTTGACTCGGACCAGAAAGGCAACAAACATGGAAATGAATTTAGTTAATAATATTTTAACTTTTAAATTGTCACAGTGGGTGTACTTCTAATAGGATGAACATGTCTTGGGTCTGGGTGAAAAGAAGAGCTCCACAAAGGAATAACCAGTTAACCACGGCAAAAACATTGCAGCATAAGTTTTACCATCCCAGAAAAGGTCATCAATTTTTGTAGCCACTTCTGAGAGTGGCTAGTACAAGTAAGCAGATTCAGTCTTGAGTGAAATGTAAATGTACAGGGTATCTAATATGTATTATATCCCCCCCCCCCGACAGCAGTAACCACAATCGGCACAAACATACTCAATACATCGTTGGAAAGATCAACTCAAGTGGGATCTCTGACATATCATTTGAGTGCAGTAGCACGTCGCGTTTGCGCGAGGCGAAAATACGGGTTTCGCCTTTTTTCAGCCGCTTCTTCACGGCCTTCCATCTGAAAACTTCAAAATTTCGAGAACCGAACTTCATCACTGCATTCCCAAGTGCTTTCTGAAAATTTTGAGCCATGGTTCGATAATTTCTGAGCAAATCGATTTTGTCTGAAAATTTCAATTTTGAATGTTTTCAGATGAAGTGAAATTTTGGGAAGAATCGATTTGCTCAGAAATTATCGAACCACGGCTCGAAATTTTCAGAAAGCAGTTGGGAATGCAGTGGTATGAAGTTCGTTTCTCGAATTTTTGATGTTTTCACTGCTATTCAATGGAAGGCCCTGAAGAAGCGGCTGAAAAACAGAGAAAACCCTATTTTTTTTTCTTTCGCGGCGCGCGAACGCGACGCGCTACTGTGCTCAAATTACATGTCAGTATCCCACTTGAACTGATCTTTCCAACAATGTATTGGATGTGTCTGTGCAGATTGTGGTTACAGCCGTAGGGGGGACAATACATATTAGACACCCTGTAAACAAACATTTGACACTTGCGTGCCCTCACGTACGAACGTTCGACCTTCGTTCTTCAAAGATTAGTCACCACGCCACGGCATGGTCATGTGTTGACGGCAAGCAATGAAATACTACCATTCGGCATTCGCGCCAGGTCCGAACTCCGGAATGCATGCGGGCATGGAACGATGTATGATTTTGTACCAAAACCTCAAACTTATTTAACGAGATTGTTTACAGTAATGTTGCCTTGACCTTGCCTTGCCACGCTTTCTGGTAATGAAATTACTTGAAGAAAATTTTACAGAATGCCTGTAACACAGTTGTTATTTTCCATTGCCTATGCAAATGTCATATTATTAGCCTTCGTCAACTCAGCAGAAAAGTCCTCAGTTCCTTCCCTTCTTTTTTTTTCATTAACGTTCGAGTTCGACTGCCAACCACTTGCTCAGACTAATTTTGCTTATTTAGTTTCAGTGCAGATTCTTATACAAGTAAATTAAGATACAAAATGGAATCGGACTGGCAACATTCCTGCACAACAATTCAAGCCGCAACTGCATATTTGCTAAAATCAAAGAAATTCACGGACGTGACTTTTGTGGTTGGGGACGAGAAAGAAGTAATTGAAGCTCACAAATTAATTCTGATGGCAAGATCTCCGGTTTTTGAAGCAATGTTTGAACGTTGGGAGACTGGAAAGAATTGCGAAATAGAAGTTCCTGAAATCTCAGGAAAATCTTTCCAATTGTTTCTGAAGGTAATAATGTGTCCAGTGAATAGTTTTGAGATTTTATTATAAGGATTTCAGGATTTTATTTCGAATCAGACAGTACAATTCCCCTTTCGTGATGTGAAATGTGAGATATACATGTTGTACAGAATTAAATATTATTTTGTGGGTCTGGCTAGGCTATCCAGCGTGTTTGCATGTTATAAATCGCACAAAACAAAGCCACGAAGGAATGTTGAACCTGAAAGGAACTGCTCCTTTGTCTTGTGATCAAAGGTCACCGGAACTTATTTGATTTGATTCTTTATTAACTCAAACCAAATTAAATTAATTCCAGTGAAAATATATATATATATTTCTTAAATCCGTCGTTCGTTGCCATTGTTTTTGCTAATTTTGTGCAATTTTTAAAATTTTGTTGGACCGGTTTGGTGAAATTCGGCTTGTGCACGAGAAACTGGCTACCGTAAAATACCTATTATAAACATGGTGCTTAATATTGAGCCGGACTTGAATATAAACCGGGTTTTGAGACTATTTGAAGAAATAGAAACCGGTCTCGAATACAAACCGGGTCCCGAATACAAACCGGGTTCTCTATGGCTCAACAACCATTGTAGTGGCCCGGCTTTTTCAGTTCAGCCTTTGAATTCCGTAATTAAATTATTAGAAACCGGTCTCGAATACAAAACGGGTTTGGAGGAGGCAGGTTTAAATAGTAACCCGGGTTTGTACTCGGTATTTTACGGTAAGCACTTGGAGTTGAAAATCTGATTTTTTATTCTCCGAAATGTCTTGCCAGTAAAAAATCGATTTTCTCCAAACCTGTCAACAATTTTTTTTTAAATGGCATAAAATTATAATAAAAAATATGGCATCGACGTATGTTTTTAAAACCATTACTTTGAGCATGTCTCTGCCAAAGAAGGAGATTCGGGATGTTTTCATGTCGATTATTTTGATGGTAACCTAGATCCAAAATTAGATTCTCTACAAAATGCACATCTCGCTTTTTGTGCGGCTTTGGGCTGGTGGGGAGGGGCGAAGGTTATTCGCGACCCGGTATAATAAATAAATGTTCGTGTTCGTTTTGGCCGGAATTCCGGCTACCGATGTCCTGTGACCTTAATCGTATTCTTTTGGCTTCTGTTTTAATGACTTAATCAATAAAACAAGTTAAAATATCTTATTTTACTATAGTTTCTCTACGAAAACGAGTTTGTTGTGACTGGAAATGAAGCGGCGGAAGTTCTTTATTTGGCTCACAAATACGACACAAAGGAATTGGCATCAAAATGCTCGCATTTGTTAAAATCTGCCATGGACATCAAAAATGTCATTCACATTCTTCAGGTTGCAACAAAATTACAGCAAAAATCTCTGCAGGCTCAGGCCATGAAATTTATTTTCAGGTAATATTACTACACTTTAATTTTCATGAATTACAAATGTTAATTAATATACTTTTCAAATCGTTAAGAAATGGAAAACAAGTGCTCGAAGATATTGGGTTTTTGCAAATTGATCTGAACACATTGAGTTCTGTTTTGCAAAATGACAAGTTAGAGGCGGATGAACTCACAGTATTCCGTGCTGCCGTGAGGTACGATATTCATATATTGCTGTAGTCGATACTCAAACTTAAATACATTTTCTTCGAGTTTTTGTATAATCATAAAATGTTGATTACAATTCTACCAGTTTTTAACGTTTTTTTTCCCAAATTCCCATATTTAAGGTCTATATTGGGCGAACAAAATATTATTTTCACAGGTGGGCGGAAGACAAATGCGATGTACAGAAAATAAAACGCACAGTCGTGAACAAACGGAATCTGTTGAAAGATGTGATTCATTTAATCCGGTTCCCCACAATGACTTCACAAGAATTTACGGATGAAGTTGTTGCCAAGCAGAAGGGGATTTTAACTGACAGTGAAACAATTGGAATCTACATGCATTTTAATACTGGGTCGCCAGTCCAGTAAGTGAAAATTGAAATAATCTATCAAAGTTAAATTTGAATAGACCGAGGTATAGATTTGGATATGCACCTAACATTTTTGAACGTTGAGTTTCCATAACTTATTAAATGACTTTTTATTTTGCCAGAACAAATCTTTTGTATGACGCATTCCAAAAGTACGAATATTGAGTTTACAGTCGTTGCGGACTCGGAGTAGCACACGCCGACGTTCATTCCTATCATTTGCATTAGATTGGTTCCTTCTTAAAATTGAATAAATATAACTGACCCACTTACACGTGGACTGTGGACAGATAAAGAGTGGTACACGTTCAAGCTTCACATATAAAAGCTTGTTGGATACAAAAATCTGAACTCACCCAAACTGTAAAGGTTTAATTAGAACTGCGTTCAACTGAACCATAAATGCGTAATTGCAATGGCCAAGGACCATTTACTACTTAATTTGAGAAAACTCTTTTGAACAGAGAAGAACCCGCATCGCATAATTTTTACAACTAGTTATCTTCTTATCAACCAGAAAGAACGTCTTAGAAAGGAATGTGGTTGTCATTGTTCAATTCTTTTGATTGCAAAGGATCCCAAAGGATATCCGGTCAAAATTAGCTGCATTTTGGATAAGTTATAGCCCTGGACCTGTTGGACAACTTTTGTGAAGGTCCTACTCCCAAAAGTGGCACCGTTCAGGCACTAGAAATGCAATGGGGGGATGTGTAACGCCCAGGTCGGATTCGGCGAAGCTAGCGCCCAAACCGCCTTTTTTGGGTGGGACCACCGCAAAAGTTGTACAGCATGTCAAGGGCTATAACAAATCCGAAATGAAGGCGATTTTGACCGGGGATACTTTGTGGTGCCTTTTGTGCGGTTCTTTCGGATCAGGCGATAAGCTACTGGTCCTTAGATTGGTTGTAACCACAAACCATAAATCAATTTGCCTCTAAAAATGATGTCAGGTCCGGAGTTCCAAAGCTTCCATTCGGCAAGACTAAAAGATTGTCAGCAATAATTTACACTGTCATCCCGTACTGGAGTCCCGGACAATTTCACGCATGCTGCCGTCATTATCAACAGCAGGGATCCAATGTGATATGCCAGACACCACTTGAGTGATTTAC
>JAQFYE010003040.1:0-16313 GCA_034694305.1 Protaphorura glebata
AAAGGATCTCTGCCGTGGGCAGCCCTTGCCCCTTCGTTATACAATAGCTCGCTAAGCGAGCTATCGGGTAGCCTAGTGGTTGTATATTCATTCATGGTGTCTCGATTGATAGGGGCCTCGAATTGACAAACATATGAGTCAGGAGCTCGACCTGGCGCCTTGGGCGACATTTTTCGCGAACAGTCCAGTTACTTATAAAATGCCTGGCCGATCGCCTTCATTCTCGGATTTAAGAGAGTCCCACAAAAGAAATGTACAATGTAGAATGTAAAATGTAGAGTAAGAAAACGTATTTATATTTTGCAGAATTACTATGTGAGCTTAATCGATCCAGCATTACAAGAGATTAAAATGTCTCCACAACCTACTGATAAAGTTGGTGCTGTTATTCTCCTGAGAACTCAACTCGATGGCATTTCATTTGCCAAAGAATCGGTGACCAATTGGACGATTGTTGAAAATCCGGTGAAAAATAATTCGTATGTTGTATTCATCCTAAAATTAACTGTAGGATGGTTCATGAACTTTACGTATCACCCTATCACCCAGCGCTACGATGGCAAAAGGGGGAGATGACGTCTGGAATTTTGTTGCGGATCGATACGAAGACGCACATTTGGCAACGTGTTTTGAGTATTTACCAGATATGGCGAAGATAACCCTGATCAGAGCACTTGGATGTTCGAAACAAAGTTATTGTTTGGCAAATTATAGCATGAGGACTTCCATAGTACATTCCTCTCTAGCCGAATTCTTAGACAAGAATAATTTTCATTCCATCATTGCTCAAAATCCATAATGCAAATTTCTGTTGAAAGCAGACTTTATTAATACAAATTGTTACGTGAATTTGCACCTTCTTGGATTTTTGCAATTGACCATCTTTCTTGCGGGCCGAACATCGACTTACCGCGTTTCAAGCGGTCGCAGGAAACTCTGCCGGAGTTGACCTAACATTCAAGTTTCTTTGAAGTAATTTTGACACAATAGTCAGGAGGTTAGTCACTCTTGAAATAGAAACGATTTGAAATGTAAAAATTATCAATTTGAAATTATTTAAAAATAAATATGCATACAATGTGAACAGATTCGGGCTCTCCATGTTTATCAGTTCTTTGAACACACTCAGCAATTTATTTGAACAGTGAATTGGCATACGCTGATGTAAGTGCTTAAATTAATTACAGTCTGTCTCTATACAGCGGCTCTCCTTCAATCGAATAGAAACTAACCGTATTTTGCGGACAGTCGTTGTTGGGAGTGGCCTTTCATTTATCGAAGTTTCCTTTTAACCAGGTGTGTTTAAGTTATAAAAAATTTAATTTTCTTTACATTGCTATCTTTCCAATGTAAATGTTTTCAGAGATAATCGTACTAATTTCAGGTAGAGCTCATTTAATGGCAATATGATTCTTGTCCATATAATTTAAATACTTGTACGATTATTCATTTCAGCTGACCTCGTTCATTCTGAGGAAAGGAGAGCAGCTGGATAGTGTCAAAACATCCCTGGATGCCTCATTGGCGAATATCAGGAAGAATATTATCTGGATTTCGGAGTTTTTCATTCTGACAAACTCAGAACATTCTTCAAGGCGAATGTATGAAGAACTTAATAATATCCAGGAATAGATTTAAACCAAGTGATAAATAGATAAACTAAGAATTATAATAATTCTGAATTGGCTTCATTGGCACAATCAGTTTTTAATAAAAATGGATTGAAAGAGAAAAACACCTTTATTTGTGTTATTAGTTTATTTTCATTTTTTCTGTGAATTCGAGCGGAATCTTAGTTGTTAGAATCTTCAGAACAAACCTGCCTGCTCCTTAAATTCTTTGAACTTCATAGAATCACAGCTAGTTCCACGCAAAATTACAAGTGGAAATCCTTATCAATTGAAATTGAAATATTAATGAACATAACACTTGCACCAAAACGCCTCCGGGTGCCCCGTCATGTTAGTGCAAAGAATTCAGTGCCTGCCTGAAACTCAAGTTTCCGGTTTATGTTGATAACACAATGGAAATGCAATAATGTTCGTCTAATTCTAATGGTGTAGCCAAGAAGATTTCACGTATAGTGTAGTTGATTGCGGTACCGCAATCAACTAACATGTCAAATCTTCTTGGGTGTAACATTTGTGATAATAATGAGATTTCCATGTACTCCTTGGCGTTGACATAAAACCCCCAATCCATATATTTTCCTGGCACGCATTATTGTGCCATGTTTTGTCACACCTTATCCAAAGAATTACAAGTCAAGTACACGAGTTACATTTAAATGCAAGAAACTTAATCCTCCAATTCTCAGATTGCAATAAAGATATCAATTAAATGCTGCTCTATTGAGGTGTATCTCATTTAAATGAATAATTGACATTCACGGGTAAGGTACGGTCAAACACCATCGGAGTAGTACAAGGAATTGGCCCTTTATTCCGTTAGGGATGGTACCCCTAGTAGTAAGGAAAGCGTCACCGTGGATATTTTCAAATATTTCATTTTAAATATACTTTGACGAAACTTCTATTGAGCAATCGAGGTTCTGAATAACTTCGTTTGAGTTTATGAAGTCTGCTTACTTGGTGGCGTCATTCTAAAAATAATTTTAAAAAACTGAATTTAACCAGTTCTTTAGTAACAAACTGACGTCAGCTTTCTCTGTTGATGAGAATCATGAAATATTTTACCAGTTCAATTAATTTCGGAACATACAGAAGTCCATCTACGTTTCGCCATATGGTGGGTTCGATTCCCTTCGATGCCTAGCCAATGTCAATCAAATATTCAAATTCCATTGTATCCGCAATGCAGACATGATCAACTCATTTTAGCTCAATACATTTAAACACAGTCCAACTTAATCGGAATAAAATCAATTCTCTGGAATAAGTAATTTATTGGGTCTTCACTGAACTGGAAGATAAGAACATTCAGTTTCTTTATTATTGAACTTGAGATTTAGAAAATAACTAATTGTTGCCATAATGCCAGTTAAGATTTCTGACAGAAGATATAGTAAATCGTACAACCAAATAGGTATCTTTTCTACGACTTTCTGTCCACCACAACGGACATCACAACCGCCGACACAATAATCATCCCACCAATTCGGTTTGAATTGGTAAATATTCTGTCATGAAAATAATCTACATGATTTTTCTACTCGGGATGTAAGGACCCATCGGGTAGTCGTGTTATGACTAAATAAATAAATAATAGATAAATAAATAAAATTCAGCTCAAAAATTTAATTACGGGAAGTTGATGGAATTTAAGCAGGTACATAATGTACAGTGTGGTTTATAACTTGTCACCATATGCTCGCGCGTAACAGTAGTACGCGTTGCCTCTCCATGAAATAATACATTTTTGATCGACTTTTATAGGATGTAAGGTATCACTTGCTTGTATGTGCAATCTAAACATCGCGTGGGGAAATACTGGTTAACGATTGATCCCGGGAAATTAACCCATGGCAGAGAGGGGTTATTTCGATTTCATGATTTGAAGTTTTAATGAACTGAATTCAGAGTACAGACACGATTTTGGATTTCAGGCGTCTGTGAGTGACAGACGCATCTGAGGACATATTTGTTGTCAGCTCCCTGTTTATTCATACAGGTAATGATGTGTTAAAAAATGCCTTCGCGTAGCACAATAGAAATATCTGGTATGTCTGAATGAAATAGACAATAGTGCAAAATGAAATTCTTGACCATAATATAAGCAATTGGGCTAGGACTCTAATAGAAAAACAGACAAACAATACCGTATGCTTTCTGCACTTCTATTGTTTCGAAGTCATGGTCGCCTGTAACGAATTTTGTTCCCACTTAATGCTCTGTAAGCCCAAAATGCCTTCGATGTGCTTCTAATTCGGTAGATACTGTAACTCGAGCGTACATTTTACCCGTGAGAGGCCACTTCTGACGGCAAGGCACAATTAATCAAATATTGTAGTAAGTCAGACTTCAAAAACCCTGAGTCGTGAATAAAATTGCATTACATTAGACAGAAACTGAATTTAGTTCAAATTCAATACTTGTACGTGCTGAAAAAGAATTGCTTGATTTATCTCAAAATTTTGAATGAGTCTTCACAATTAAAAATCAGTTACGTGGTTTACGTAAACTGTAAAGTTTCTGATGCATTGAGAATGAAGTTTCAGGTTTGCGACTAATAGGAAATTATTGTAGAGTAAACGTTAAACTGGATTTTTTGTTCATTGTGATTTCCGGGTTTCAAGCGTGAACTGCAGTGATATGATTTGGCCAAAGTCGGAAAATGGTTCCATCGGGCCCACGCACACGAACACGTCCATCCGGAAAAGTTGCAATGACCTGTCCGAATAAAAAATTGTCGTCATTCCTCTCCCGGTTGGTCATTACGACGTCACCTTGGTATCAGTGTATGGGTGAAAATTCCAGGTCAACCGATTCAACTTCTGTCAGAGGACCGACCGGGACTGGAGGTTCTGTATTAGCGATTTGGTACCACTGTACAATCATGGTAATTACATGGTCTTCAGTTGCATCTGCACGGGATGATTTGACAAATTAATTTGTTTTCATCGATTTTTTCAAGGCAAAGTGTAAATAAATCACAGATCGTAGGTTTTGAAATGAAAATGGTCAAATATTGTGTATTTCTTGTACAAACAATTTCTTCACTTCATCTAGAGAAGTTACCTCTAATGATAATGAAACACGGCAGTGGAGTAAAACCTTTTAATAGAAATCAATATCCCATGCATAGAATCGAACGAACCCCCGATATAGTCATGAGGGGCAAGTGAGTTTTAGGTAATATTTCAAAACTTACCCGCTCTGACGAAATTCACACTCTGAACCACGCCATATTTTTCCAAATTGGTATGCTCTGTGCGAAGACGATTAACGATGCTATAGGAATTTTGTTCACTAGATAACGAAGAATCACATGAAGATCCAATGCTGGAAGTGTTTCGACAACTCCATTCTGAACGAAATGAAAAAATATCGTCAGTATCGGCCATCATCTCGTAAGTGATTCATACGAGATGATGGCCGATACTGACGATATTTTTTCATTTCGTCTAGGACTTGGACTTTTTTGCTCATGCTATGCAATGGAGTTTGGTTGTTCTTAATGTGCAGGGCCGTCATTACCGACTCCATCCCATGGCACAAATGAAAAAATGCTTGGGAGAACGTTCCATAAAGCACACATAACTGAACGAGCCATTCCACGTCGACCTCTGTCTTCGTTTCCATCGCTTCAACTGGGATGTTTGGAGCTAGCTCTCTTGGAATTTTTGGCTTTAAAATTAAATATTAATTAATAGACAATTATATTTTTGTCGCATTCAAATAGTTAATGCTAATATATTTGAATATCCTTACCTGTGACAGTTCACTGTCTCTTGTGTACGGACGTTTACAAACTCGACGATGAAGATGAAAACGTTTTGCCAAAGTATTTTCCCACATGGCTTTTGTGAAAACTTGATCCCAATCATGTTGAGTCATTCGACACATCATGAGGTCATCCAACATCAATTTCTCACTGGGTGCGCGTGTAATACAAACGAGTGTGTCCAGCTTTAGCTTCGTTGAGGTTTTGGGCGGTTTTGGAGAAGATGTTCCAGGAATTTGTTTCATCCACTTCATCGTCACTGAAGTGACCTTTTAAACACAGTTTTTTTTTAATATTTTAAATCCTCTAAAAGTGTGTATCAGTTTTGACCCTGAACTCGTAACTGATTTCTTTTTTGAAAATTGTTGGAATTTTGATTTTGCTTCCGTTATATCCGACTTGAGTGTTGTCTATGCTTTAATATGGAGAACCCAATGAGCCGTAATTGTACTTATTGCACTAATTTTTTTATTTTTCACCTATGAAGATCTCAAATATCCAGACGTTTCTGGTAGTAAATGCATGTCCCCGTTAGCACTACGGGTCAACCTATCCACATACCTCAGTTCTCAGGACTTCCAAATTTATGATTCCGGTGGAAGCCATTTTTGGAGTCGGATCCTGGGATTCCCAGCGGGGAGGAATTCCAGTGAATGCTGCACTTGTCAACTTCAGAGTGAGACCCGGGTAAACTTTGGAACTATTGCCCAGGCTATCGTTGTCAAAATCAGGAAGTTCCTCCAAGCATTTCCTGCTCAGTCGACAAATTTTTCCTGCATCAGCAACAGTCTTTCGAGTTGCGAATTCTTCCTTTGTCCAAAATTCCTTAAGGATGACATCCAGTTCGTGCTTCATTAGCTTTCCTATCCATCCCTGTGTCTCGAAAAAAGCTCCGGTCCTGTACTCATACTGATATAAAAATGTGTACAGAATTAGAATTGTCCGGAAGTACAGAGACAGTTAAAAATCATAGACAGTTTTCGAAACTCGTTTTGAAAAATAAAATCGTTAATGAATGGACACCTAGGCAAGCACATCACCATTAAGTGATGTACATATGAGTTTTCATTGGCAGATACTTATTTTATTCGGAATGCTTGGAATGAATCATTTCTAATAGTCAACCAAAATTTGACCTGCCGAAGAATATCAGTAGTATTTGTTCTTAAGAATCTGACAGGATAATCCGTTGGAACTACTTATATTAGTGTGTAACTGGTTTTCTCGCCCGGAAGTTGAATAACATAGGTAATGCTTCGAATACAGTAATTAGCGAACATAGAATTCTAATTTCCTACTGTTACTACTCACTCGTTGATCAGTGCTGATAAACTGTCCTTGTGGCTTGTTGTACACATAAAGTGTCTTTTCTGGATGATACTTGCTTCCTGAACTTATGATTCTTGCGGAAGCAGTTTGTCTGATACTCAAAAAAAATCCAAGTCTTCCGTTCCTTTTGACAAAATTCCTGGACGAGCCGATCGATCCGCAACTCAAAAAATCTAAATTGAAAACCCTTTTTTTATATCAATTCTGCAAATTTTTATTATTTGATTCTTATATGTAAGAAAATGCAATTACCTCAGCCGGCTCAAAAGTTTGAGTCTTGCTTTTTGGAAAAATTCGAATTGGAACTGTCTTTGGGCCTTCAGTGAACGTCTGTTGACCATCATTTGCACGAAAAATTAAATCATCCTTCACATATGTATGTTCGTCAGTGTGAATGACTCCAAGAAATAGTTTTCCATTTTCATCAACGTTGATACAAGTGTCCTTGTTGTCGATGACTTCGCTTCTTCTCTGGAGATAAACATTTTCCATCGTTGTTTCAGCTGGAAATTTTGAACCAGGAGTTGCGAAAAAACGTATCTATAGTTTATAAAAAAAAGTCTAGATCTTTTCAATTTAGAATTTTATAAAAATATTGGCGAATTAACCGATGAACACGGAACGCCAATTCTTGTCGGACAAACATGAATTTAATATGCACTCGAGACAACACCTCACGATTTCTCATAACTGCCTGCCTCTGTTGTGTACTGACTTGTGCCATATTCGAAGCAGTGGCAATAAATTTTAATAAATTGTAGTCCGCAAATTTTTGAGAACAAAAAAGATTCTCAGAGTTTATGGATGGATCGAGTCGTTATTAGAGAATTTTGTCTGGAAAGAAAGTAAAGTAAGATCTGAAGGTATTTTCTCCGACAGAGTGGTCCGCACAAATCCGGATTTGTCCGTATTCGGATTCGTTGGCGTCTGGATTTCGAATCTTTTCATTCATTCGGCGTTGGCCCTGTTGGCCCTATGGTAGAACCGCCACTGTCTGTCTGACGCTTTAAACACCGGGCATCAGAACAAGTGACACAACAATCGTCCCACCAATTGAGCTAAAATAATTAATTGCGGAAACTGAATCTATTTGTGCAAATAGGTATGCACGGTGCACATCTGCACATTGCCCAGTGTGGATTGTGGGATGATATACTGTGCGTTAAATGATGGTATATGTAAACGTGGAATTTAGAAATCTGCAACGCAAACAAGGCATGATCAACTTATTTTAGCTGAAGAGATTTAAACGAACCTAGTCCATCCTGACGTTATTTTCATTTCACAATTTCATCGGAACGTCATCCTATCGTGTTCATTCAATGTGGTGTTTTCACTGATTGTATTACGATTGAGACACATCTGCAAATTCTCTGGAGAAAAGTATTTGTTGGGTCATCGTTGCTCCCAACCATAAGAAACCATGTTATTGCGACACTTGTAATTTAGAAAATAAATAACTGAATTGTTGGCATAATGCCAGTCAAGATTTCGTGAAGAAGGCATTATAAAAAATATTTTTAACAGATACATACGTTTAGTTGAAGTGCTGTTGTCTTCAATCCCTAATTTTGAAATTCCATTGACAAAATTTCCACCACAAACCTTTCTATTGAACGACTAGTGTGAATTTTTGGAGAGTATAATTTTTTTAGTAATTTAAGTCATAACCATCGTGTTACAGGCAGTCCCTTATAACTTCCTCACGTGGTGGATTGTATTCCACAAGAATGGCAAGATTGGCAAGAGGTCTATTATTGTTTTGAAGGGGTTTTCAGCACGTGGGTATTTTTAGTTTGACTTTGTAGTTTCAGTTAAGTTCGAAGTATGGATTTACGAATCACCCGTGTCTTGTAAATACTGCCTGAGAAGTTACTTGGAATAACTTTGTTCATAATGCAGGGTGTTATTCCATTCAAGTTTATTGTTAAATCCTTATAAATCAGAAATTCTCCACAGGTAGCTATCAGCGTCATACAGTAAGAGTCATACAGTTCAAAAGCTTAATTACGAGAGGTTCAGGCAATTTCAGCGGATATGGAACATGTAATGTACGTTCCGAAGTACGCGTAGACATGAAATATTTTGTGTAGAGTAGAGGCGAGTACAAAAATTAATAATTCATCGCGTTAATACGAAGAATTTTATTAACGAATTTCTGGATTAACAGAAATTATGGCCGTAAAGTTATGGTATTCCAAAACTTGATTTGTGCAACAGCTATTGCTGTGCGTGTCTGCCACTGAACGACAGCGTAAACCAATATTTCTATTTATTTTCCCAGAAATATTTCTAAGCAAAAGCGAGATAACATTGCGAATTCATGAAAACAAGAGATCAGAACTGTTACGCAAATATGGCTAACCAAATAATATGCGTTGCGGTTGTACCTCCATTTTCAGTATATAAATAGGTTGAAAAAAAGCCACAATTCTTATACAAATATTCAATACCTTGAAAGCAAAATTACCAAAGTCACCCGAAATTGAAATTTATACTCATCTGACCTATCAAATTACGATGGCACTCTTCAAATCTGCAACACTTGTCAAATTTATTATTGTACTCTTGATGCTGGGTAACTGAAAATATTATCTATTTATGAAATTTAACTCTGCTAATATTTTTTTCAAATTCATTTTAGCCGTGATTATGCCCGAAGTCGCATTGGCATGTACATCACAATTTCGACCGTGTTCCCCAAGCAGTCCAAGGTGCTGTGCCGGTCTCCGATGTGTACGCAGCAATACACCCGGATATAACCGCAATACACCCGGAAAAGCATTAAGATTAAAATAATATGAACTCCGATGGATGGTCATTTTAAGAACTGGGTCAATTAACTTTTCATGTCACTAATCCTCTACTCAAATAAATTATGATTAACCGTAATTTATATTTTAGCTGTATTCCTCTTCTATTTATTTCTTCTAATATGCATACTTGCACACCTTTTGGATTGTCAGATTTTTGTCCCGTGATTGCTCATCTTTGCTTATTGTATGTGACTAAGACGTGTAGAAATGACTCCAAAGCGTGCAGATTTTTGACACTGAACATGACCAACACAATTCTTGACAAATTCGTGTCTTTGTATGGTTCAATATTATCTGTATATCTGCGTAGGAAACTAATTCTTAAATGGTCTAACACATGAACAAACGTGCACACGACGAGATACAACGTATTAATTATTTAGGCTAATTAAAACAACTTCAGACTTCTACAACCGGCGTCGGTTTTACCGACAATTAGTTTAACCTGAAAACGACCTGAATGTTGTAAATTCTGTGCTCGTGTTGAACGTAAGACAATCAAGAGGTGAGGACGGCCGAAATCCCGTTCACGCCTTACGACAAATCGACAAATGTTTATTAATATGTATTTTCTGAAAAAAATTACGGCCAAATTTATGAACCAACCTGTATATTCAAATGGTTCCTTATGCAGGGTGTCCCAAATAAATATGAACATTTACAAAAATTCGTAGTTTCCTAAATGTGGACTAGAATTTCAAAAGAAACAATTTATCGAAATCTCAAAAGGACTTATTGTCTTGAATTTCTGAATTTTACGATTAGCGAAGGGCGATGTGAAAGCGAATTATCCATGCAATATATCGAATCCCCTGCACACCATACAACATAAATATTAGCCAAATAATCATTGAATAGATGGTAAGGTCTTCTCTTTCGTTACCAAATGCCAAGTCGAATCGCAATTGACGGGAGTGGACCGTAGAAAATAGAAACATTTAGAATATATTGACTATATTGGCTTATGAGTATAGTAAAATGCCTGTATTTGGAGTAGACCGAAAATTTGAGTCGTTTAATTGGGCGACGCAATCTGAGATTCATAGATCTTGACACATGATGTCAAAGTGCATCACAATTAGAACCTAAACTGCGAATAATATATATCACTATATTCGCACATAGTCTTACAAATAATTTGTATTTTGAATTTGTTTAAGTCCATGAGAGCGCAGGCAAATCCCACTTATTGTGTCTTCGCACTACAGTAAATTCCAGTCCAGAGAAAATCCTATCCCATCATGAAATTGAGAAAATACAATTGGTCTTGATGAATTTACTTTGAAATGAGAAAAGCAGCACACAATTTCAATTCCAAGGCGCCTAAAATAATTAGATTAGCCGCAGATGAAACAGGGTAACCACGGTACGCATTTTGAGTAAATAGTGTAAGTGTAAAATTTAAATCTGACTCTAATATTTGCACAAAACCTGTTAATAAAAATTCTTAAGCAACTGAAATGAACACCAGTTAATTGGATATTGATATGTATTGATAATGGTGGAATAACAGTTGAGTCAAGGAAGGATTTGCAACTTATTTTGCCAACTTCGGACTGGGAGTCCAACACGTTTTCCCAGATTACGGAGCTGTTACGAATACTTTGACGAAACTATATACCGAACTTTCAGAATAACTTCGCTCAAGTTTATGATGTTTACTTAATTGGTGACGTCATTCTAACTATAATTTCGAAAAACTGAACGTCCCCAGTTCTTTAGTTACAAAATGACCTCAATTTTCTCTGTCGTGAAGAACTATAAAATATTTCACTAGTTCGATCAACGTTGGAACATACAGAACTCCCATCAGATTTAGTTATATTGCTGGATAGATTTCCACGGAATGTCATTCATGTAAATGTCAATCATGTATTCAAATTGCGTCAGATTTCAGTATTAACTCGAAAACAAAATTCAATAATTGATCGCGTTAAATCGAAGAATCTCACTGACGATTTTCCTATTACCGTAGAATTCTGGTACTTCAAAACTTACATTGTGTACTACGTAATGTGCAGTTATTGTTGTGCATGCTGGTCACTGAACTATAATGACGTATGTATAAAGCATTGTAATAGTTTTATTGACTGGATATATTTAAGACCAGATTTTCATTTATTTTCCCAGAAATATTTTTATCCAAGATAACATTGCAAGTTTATGAAAATAAGAGATTAAAACTTCGACGCAAATATGACATATCACATACACGTTGTGGTCGTAGTATCAAATAATATGTGATGTGGTTGCTGTTCAATTTTCAGTATAAATAGTTTGAAAAAAGCAACAAATCTTATACAAATATTCAAAGCCTTGAAAGAAAAACCACTAAACTCTGCAATCGAATTCTTTCTACTCATCCGACATAAAATTCCGAAAACTTAGGATGGCACTCTTCAATTCTACAACACTTGTCAACTTAATTTTTGTACTCCTGATGTTGAGTAAATGAACATATAAAGTATTCATTAAATTGTACACTATGCTAATAATATTTTTTTTAAATTGACTTTTTAGTCCTGAATGTGCCTGAATTAGCATTGGGATGTACTGGGGAATTTCGAACGTGTTTTCCAAGAAATCCAAGATGCTGTACCGGTCTCCGGCGTGTACCCAGTGCTATAGGCGGAAATGTTTGTCGCTGAAAATGTATTAGGAATAAAATAATATGAACTCCCGTTTAAGTTAGTTTCTTTATAAAAAAAAACGTGGGTCGATTTCATTTTTTTGTCACTAATCCTCTACTCAAATAAATTTTGACTAACTGTAAATTGTAGTTTAGCTATAGTCCTCCCTCCAATTATTTCTTCTAGTAAGCATACTTGCCTTCGTTATGGCTTGACAAGCTTCTGACACGTGATTGTTGATGTTTGCTTATGTAAATGGACTAAAACTGCAAGTTTCAAATCTTTGAAGAATTCAAGCATTCTCTAGGCGAGGTCAGACTTTTTCTAGACGATTAATTAGAACTGAAAGCTAACAACCGATGGACAAGGTCATGTGTGAATCCCAGTTCGGCAGAAGAAATCCAATACGTACTCTTCATTCAACTAGTGTACTGAGACCACAAACCTAATAATTACTGTGCCTATTTAAGACAGCTTTGGAATTTTTCAACCGGCACCGGGATTCCAATTAGTTTCAGCTGAAAACGGGATGAATGTTGTAAATTCCATGCTCGTGTTGAACGTAAGACTATCAAAAGGTGAGGAGGTCCAAAATTGTGCCCACGCCTTACGACGAATGTCCATTAATATGTATATTCTGAAAAAAACTACAAGCAAATTTATGAACTAACCTGAGCATTTAAAAAGTTCCTGATACAGGGTGTTCCAAATGAATATGAACATTTTCAAAAATTCGTAGTTTCCTAAACTTGGACTCCATTTAATAAAAAAAATTGTCGAAATTTCGAAAGGACTTGTTTTTTTCTTCTGAATTTTTCGATTAGCGAAGGGTGATGTGAAATCGATTTATCCATGCAATATAACGAATCCCTTCGCACACCATCATAAATATTATCCAAATAATTATTGAATTAATGGTAAAGTTGGTAAGGTCTTCTCTTCCGGAAAAATTCATGAAAATGTTCAGTAGAAGAGATTTCATCGCTACGTTGGTTTGGCGTAGCACATAAACAGACTTGGTGACGGAACCTAATTGTTATCTAGGCTAATTAAGACAACTTCAGAATTCTACAACCGGCGTCGATTTTATCTGACAATTAGTTTAAGCTGAAAACGACATGAATGTTGTAAATTCTATGCTCGTGTTGAACGTAAGACAATCAAAAGGTGAGGAGGTCCGAAATCCTGCCCACGCCTTACATTACAACGAATATCTATCAATATGTATTTTAAAAATTACAAGCAAATTTTTCTACCAATGTGCACATTAAAATAGTTCCTAATACAGGGTCACCCAAATGAATATGAACATTTTCAAAAATTCGTAGTTACCCAAATATGCACTAGATTTTGAAGAGAAACAATTCATCAAAATTTCGAAAGGGCTTACTGTTTAAAACGATACTGCACAAAGGGCACGGCAAATAATCCCCCGTCAGAATTGGCTGCGTTTTGGATAAGTTATAGCCCTTTACCTGCTGAACAACTTTTGTGAAGGTCCCACCCACAAAAGTCGCACCGTTTGGGCGCTAAAAATAGGCGGGGGACATGTATTTCGCCGAATCCGCACTGGGCGTAGCACGTGCCCACCGTGTATTTCTAGCGCCGAAACGGTGCGACTTTTGTTTTGGGGGTGGGGTTTTTACGAAAGTTGTTCAGCAGGTCAAGGGCTATAACTTATCCAAAACGCAGCCAATTCTGACGGGGGATTATTTGCCGTGCCCTTTGTGCGATATCCTTTCTGAATTTTACAATCAGCGAACGGTGATGTGAAAGCGAATTATCCTCACAATATACCGAATCCCTTCGCACACCATACATAAATATTAGCCAAATAATTACTATTGAATAAGTAGGTCTTCTCTTTTTTTACCAAATGCCAAGCCAAATTGCAATTGACGGGAGTGGACCATAAGCCCATTTAGAATATATTGATAATATTGGCTTACGAGTATGAATAAAATGCCTGATATTTGGAGTAGACAGAATATTTGCACTGTTTATTTGTGCGACGCAATCTGAGATTCATGGTTCTTGACACATGATATCAAACTGCATCACAATTAGAAACTAAACTGCGAATATACCATTCGCAGTTTCGCAGTATCTATATTTGCACATAGATTTAATAATTCGTAATTTCAATTTGTTTAAGTCCATGAAAGCGCAGGCAAATCCCATTCATCCTGTCTTTGCAATACAGTAAATCCCAGTGAAAAAATCCTATCAAGGAATTGGTAATACAAGGAGACGGAACTTTAAATTTGTATATCGATTATCAATACTTGTGGTTTGGTTTTAAAAATTGTTAATCCATTCTACGGCATTGGATTTTTGCGTGTAACGGTTCAATATAATGCTTGGTCATGATGGATTTTTTGTGAAATGAGAAAAGCAGCACACACTTTACATTATCAATTGGTCTGATTTACTACTAACTCTGACACTGCTCGTCAAGGTATCACATCGTCATTTTCAATTCCAAGGTGTCTCAAATAAGTAGATTTGCTACAGATAAAACAGGGTAACCACGGTACGCGCATTGAGTTTATAGAATACGTGTAAAATTTAATCCTGGCCCTAATACTGGTAATAATAATTCTTAAGCAACTCAAATGAACATTAGTTAATTGGATTTTGATAGGTTTGGTGACCTAATCACAATGAATTGGTGGAATGACGGTTGGCATCGTAAAAGAAATTGAGAGTTTAACGTTCGGCTCACTGTATATGTGGTAAACTCAAATAAGGATTTGCAACTTATTTGGCCAACTTGGGACTGGGAGTTCAACAGGTTTTCCCAGATTACGGGGCTCTGATATATACTTTGGCGAAACTAATATACCGAACTTCCTTGTTAACTTTGCTTGAGTTTATGAAGTCTAGGCGTCATTCTAAATATAATTTTGAAAGTTACAAAATGACGTCAATTTTCTCTGTTGTGAAGAACTATAAAGTATTTTAGTTCGATCAACTTTGGAACATACAGAAGTCCCATTGCCATTGGGTTTAGTTATATTGCTGGATAGATTTCCACGGAATGTCATGTCAATGCCAATCATGTATTCAAATTGCGTCAGATTTCAGTTTTAACTCAAAGACAAAATTTAATGATGGATCGCGTTAAATCGAAGAATCTCACTGACGAATTTCCTATTACCGTAGAATTCTGGTATTTCAAAACTTATTCTGTGCACTATAGTCATTGTTGTGTATGTGTATGCCGTTCACTGAACTAATAATGACGTATGTATGCATAAAGCATTGTAATTTAGTTTTATTCACTGAATATATTTAAGACCAGATTTTTATTTATTTCCCCAGAAATTTTCTTATCCAAGATAACATTGCAAGTTCATAAAAATAAGAGATTAAAACTGTGATGCAAACACGACATATCACCTACACGTTGTGGTTGTAACATAAAATAATATGCGATGTGGTTGTTGTTTAATTTTCAGTATAAATGTAGTTTGAAAAAGGCAATAATTATTATACAAATATTCGAAGCCTTGAAAGAAAAACCACTAAACTCTTCTGAAATCAAATTCTTCCTACTCATCTGACAGATAAAACTTTCCAAAAACTTAGGATGGCACTCTTCAATTCTGCAACACTTATCAAAATTCATTCTTGTGCTCCTGATGTTGGGTAAATGAAAACATTAAGTATTTATTAAATTGTACACTGTGCTAATAATATTTTCCTTTTAAAATTAATTTAGCCGTGATTATGCCTGAATTTGCATTGGCATGTACTGGGAAATTTCGAACTTGTTTTCCAAGAAATCCAAGATGTACCGGTCTCCGGTGTGTACCCAGTGCTATAGGCGGAAATGTTTGTCGCTGACTGAAAATGTATTAGGATTATAATAATGTCAAATTCCGATTAAGTAGGTATCTTTATAAAAATAGACGTGGGTTAATTTCATTTTTATGTCACTAATTCTCTACTCAAATAAATTTTGACTAACTGTAAATTGTAATCTCTCTCTCCAATTATTTTGTTCAGCAACAACGCCACATTCCCCGCCACGAACTCACAAAAAGATTGGGAATTGGCTTTACTCGACGTGAAGTCGGTTTCACTCCTAGAGGGCGCCCATACTCAGCAGGACAAAGCCCGCATTCTCGCC
>JAQFYE010003041.1:0-16308 GCA_034694305.1 Protaphorura glebata
TCCGGAAAGTGAGAATTATTCAGATTTTTTCAACATAAGCAGCGACACCGATGATGAGGATTCTGTGAAGATTGCCGTGCCAGTTGCTGCAGAACTACCAGCAATTCCTGTACCTGAGCTCGAAGCTGCAAAAGTCGAAACTGTCAGCATTTGGCCTCCCCGAGATCCAAATTTGTCTGAACAATCCATGGACGAAGATTCAGACGTTTCGGATTTGGAGCTTGCAAACGAATCTGAAGCCCAGGCGACAGAATTCAGTACCGCCGAAGTCCTTCCAATCATGTCTCAAGAATTACTGGTTCCGGAATTAAGTTTCATAATTTCGAAGAAAATCGAAACTCCAGACGATGATGACAACTCACAGTTTTTCCCAGATTACATTACCACTAGTGACAGTGACGGTGACTATGAGAGCGACAGTTCATTTAGCTCTTCATATTCCGACGCCAGCACTCTAAGTTCACCGAGAACTCCATGTTATAGCCCTATTGATTTTGATGTTTCAAATGAATCTCCAGAATTCAGTGATGCCACTCTGGAGACATGCCCAGGCAGAGTTGAAGTTGACATTCCAGCAGATATTCCACCTCCACTCGGCACTAATATTGACATTGATGGTTCGAGTTTAACTGCGATTTCAGTGTCAGGGATCTCCAAAAATGACAATTCCTACTGCCTTTCAATTCTTGAAATTCCAAAAAATAGCCATTGTGAAGTTACGGATCCACATAGCATTCCAGTGGTCCTCCATGTAAGTAAACTGTGTTTGTATGATTATTTATGCTTTGACACCAAATTACTATTATTCTGCGTACCACCACCAGAGTCCAAGCGGTATTTCAGCGGTTGTCACGGTTGACAGCCCACGCGTAGATTCAGCGGTCGTCACGGTTGACAGTCCACATGGTGTTTCAACGGTCGTCACGGTTAACAGTCCACGTCGTGTTTCAGCGGACGACAAAACGAAGGTTGAAAGTCCACGCAGTGTTCCAGCAGTGGTCATCACCACTGACGGTTCACTTGATGTTGCATCGGTAGTGGTTGTAAGTAGATTGCATTTATATGACTAGTTTTTGTAACTCTGACACCGAAATTAACCTTAATCCTTACTATGACCACCAGGTTGAGAGTCCACATGGTATTCCGGAGGTCATCACCACAACGGTTGTCAGTCCACATGGTACTCCGGAGGTCATCACCACAATGTTTGTCAGTCCTTGTCGAGTCCCAACTGTCATCACCACTAAGGTCGAGAGTCCTCTTAGTATTCCAGCGGTTGTAGTTGTAAGTAAATTGAATTTGATGATTATTTGTGACTTCACTAACGAAATTAAAAATTAACCGTAATTCTTACTGTGACCACCAGATTGACAGTGGTCCACGTGATATCCCAGCGGTCATCACCACAATGTTTGTCAGTCCACGTCGAGTTCCAACTGCCATCACCACTAAGGTCGAGAGTCCTCTTAATGTTCCAACGGTTGTAGTTGTAAGTAAATTGAATTTAATGATTATTTCTTGTGACTTGACTTGGGCAACAAAATTTTCATTTTATGTTGCCACCACTAGGTTGAAAGTCCAAGCGGTATTCCAGTGGAATGTCCCGCGGAAGATTACCATACTGAAGAAAAGAAGACGTTATCCACGGTCAAGGTCAAAGCAGATACAATTGACAGTGTTGTAAAGATTCCATTGCAAAAGATGTCCAGAAAAAGGGCGAGTCCAGTCGACATCCCTGTGCGCAAGATTAAGAAGGATTACGGTGACCCACCCAGTCTTCGTCTATCCAGCGAGATCGAGATTAGTCCAATTGCCTCCAAAATGCCGACTCTATTACCGGAAGTCCCCATTAAGGATATAAAAACTCCAAGCAGAATCAAAACTGAAAGTCTCACACCAGTCCGTCGGCCAGGAATTATTCGGAGCTCCAGGGTGGTCAAAGTTATTGAAACTAGCATTCCTAAAGCGAGTAAACCCGCCATTATTGCAAATCCGGCATCTGTGGCGACCACTCCATCTATCAAACCAACAGTCATCAAAGCAGAACCAATTACACCGGGTCGCCTCCCTCCTAAAGAAAGTAAATCCACCATTATCGCAAATACAGCATCTGAGGCTACGACTCCATCTTTCAAACCAACAGTCATCAAAATCGAACCAATTACGCCTACTCGTCGACCCAGAAATGCAGTGGTGTTTGATGAAATTCCGGAAGCAAACGTCGATGATTCAAAACATGAATTTGATATTAAATTTTCTCTTCCTATCAGTATCAAGCTTGAAATGTTGTCATCTCGCCGTTCTCCACCTAATTTCATGACAAAACCTGAAAACAAGGATTCCACAGCGGGACCCAGCGGTTTAGATCAGCAATCTGTGCTCCCCGTAAAAATCGAACACATCAAATTAGAAAAGGATACGATGTCGTCAATGATTCGGCGAAGGATAACTCGAAATCGTAGACTTCGAAGAAGTGAGAGACTTTCTGGTATTACGATTCCAGACCCCAACAAACCAAGAAGGAGTAGCCGATTGGCAAAACTTGCAAATACAAGCGGTTCCAAGAAAACCAGTCCTATGATTAGGAAACGAAAACGATCATCAGGAAATCAAATTCAAAAACGTCGCAGCACCACCACCAACAAGACTCCAGAAGTCGAAATAATTGAAATAAAACGTGAAACTGTCTCTCCAATTAAGAGGTTTAATAATACGCCACCAGCGGGTAGTCGAAGCAAAAGGATCAAGAAAAGAAGAATCTTCGAAAATTCCTTGATGCATTAAGTACTCCCAAAATCCAAACACTAAAAGATCTCGACATCGATCATCAACAATTGCTAAAAATCGATAAATTATGTCAATAATTGTAAAAAATCACGAAAATTATTTTATTTATTGTAAAAGGAATAGTCAAGTTGTGTAAAATTTTATTATGTAAAATGTTGTCAAAAGATGAGGGTTAAAACTGTAAATAATTTAGTAGAAGAAATTGTGCCAATGTCAAATGTATCCAAAAAATACCAATAATTTACCAAACACTAGTCAGTCAATAGTCATTCCTAAGTACAAACTCCAACAAATTGATAAATGTATTAATAAAAATTGTGTTTCCCGTCGTTACAACTGTAGTCAGTAATTTTTTAATTTTATTCCCGGAACGGTAATAATGTACAAAAAATAGATAGATATGGTAGTCTTAACTGTCTAAATTACTCTCTTAATTAATTTTATACTTAGGCAGACATTCTTTCAAAATTTCTAAACTCCACTTTTAATATTCAAACACTCCTCAGTTCAACATTTCATTCCATTTGTCATTTGTGTCAAATCTACAAAAATTTGTAATACCACTCCAAATATTGTTTACATAGCTAGATTTCAAAACACCTTTTACCCCTTCCGTCATTGTATTGTTATCAAAAATTCAGTCGTTCATAATTTCGCAGGAGGTTATGGCTGACCTATTTCTCCGAACCTCGGAGACTTTCCAAAATTTTCATATGGACAAATTTTTTTAACCTCAGAATGAAAATTTACGACCATTCAAGTCCAAAAACGTGAGTTTCCGAATGCCTTTTCACCACATCAATTCCTAACCCTTCAATCCTCTTCATATTCAGAGTTCATAATATGTCAGCCATGACCTCTTACTTACCCCTCACCCCACTCGCCTAATTTGAGTATGTGGAAATTGACCTTGTGTGGGTATTCTCTGATCAAATCCTGGCCTAATTCCTAAATTATCACTCGGCCATTGAACATTTCCATTATTTCCACCATTCCCAACTCTTCGATCTTGTACCCTCATCATGTTCTGCTCATACATATGATGCTTCAACCTTTGTTGTTGTTTTAATTGATGTTGTTGGTTCATAAACTGTGGTGGAACACGTGGGAAGAGTGGGGCAGTGGGTGGCCTCGCTTGATTTCTATTTGGTAAAAATGGTAAACTCTGTTGTGGAGTTCGTCGCATGACAATAGGTGGAGTGGCTGGTCGGTGAACATATTTTGATCTGTCAATCACGTGATTCTGTAAGGAATGAGCGGAATGTTGCTTGTGTTGTGGCGGCAATTGGACCCTTGGGCCGTCCAGCGGAGAACTTAAGATTTGTTGAGAAGGTTTGATCGGTAAAGAAGCAACTGATGGTTCTTGTGTGGATGACATAAATACATGAACATTTCGATCTTCGCCATCATCATCGTCTAAATTTGGTGTGGACATAACCACAAGAGATGGTGTGGCTATGGTTGGGATCGATGGGGGTACGTAGAGGGGGTTCACGATTGGAAACTCATCTCTGTGCTGAGGGGGTTCGTAATTATTTCCTTGCTGCCGACGTCTTTCGCTATTTTGATTCTGAATTGCATTTGCATTCGCATTAGGTTCTTCTTTGTCATAAACGACCGGGCGCCAACTATCACCAGAGGGTAAAAACCCACCAGTAGAGACAGATGGGGAGAAACCATATGAGTTCGAATGAAAACTTAAGGGTTTCGGTGGTACAAAATCCACATGACTGGAATTTTGGGATTCGGCGCTTTCACCTGAATTTAGAACATGTGATTGGCGCTGGCCGACCGGATAAACCTCAAATACTGGTTTAGACTCTTCTTCGTCTTGTTCGAAGGATGTTGGGTCCCTTGGACTACTGTTCAGCTGAGCAGGGTAGAGACCCCGAATGTCAAGTCCTCTGATTGGTTTACGTTTCATTAGATCATTATCTTCCGCCCCTAGTCCGGTGGCTGCAGTCGGATAATGTGGCATTCGGACAAAATCGTAATCATCCTCGTCATCTGTCGGATTTTCTTGTTCTTCTGTTGGTGGTCGCATACTGCTACTTGACGGTGCTTCCGCGATATCATTTTCTTCTGTCGTTGTCGTCGTAGTCGTCGTTGAAGTCGAAGTTGTCGTTATCTCATTCTCTACATTTTTCGAATTGTTAACCACTTTTATTTCATTTGCTGAACCTTCCGCAACTTGATCTTGCATGGCCGGAAAGTTTTCGACAATTTCCATTGGTCGTCGGATTCCACCACCAGTAGGCGCCGGAACGACAACTTGTCCAGCGTGACTATCCGAAGCGGAAGGTTCCATGTAATCACCATAATCTCCATCCTTCCGAGCGTCATCTGGTTCGATTATAATTTCAGGTTGTGCTTTTGGATCGTACGCGATATCAATGACATGGCTGGGAGATGGTTCCATTGGGTCAATTTCGGTTTCTTCGTCACTCCTCTCAATCGAGTCCCGTGGATCCGCTTGTGTTTGTTCAGGGAATTTTACAAATGGTTGGTGACCATGACCCTGACCATGGTGGTGAATGTGATGGTGACTCATGGCCATGGCTGGATCCTCAGAGTAAAATCCATAAATATCAGAAGTGCCATCGGTTGTGCCAAAATGGAACGCATTTTTGGCAGGTTCTGGAAAAATCATTGGTCTTGATGTTGTCACAGGCGGGATTGGGAAAATTGGGGTCAAACCTTTCAGCAATTCTCGCCATGCTGATTTTTTTGGTTCCGGTTTAAATTTGTCCTCGTGTGCGTGCACAGGTTTGACTTTGACATGTGGCGAAGGACCACGGTTCATTTTTTCAGCGCTGTCCGACTTATTGTAAGGGGTTGGAGAGTTGGAGAACCAATTCAGGAATAAACTGCTGATATCCGCGGTTATCCGGCCGGGAATCTTACTGGGCGTCGAAACATTAAAATCGGCCTTTTTGCTGTTCTCGATAGATGTCGCATTATCACTAATGTCTAGTGCTTCCTGCAGAGTACTGTTTAAGTACGTTTCATTCACATTATTGAACCAAGGTGGTAAAATGGCAGAAGTAATCACCCCGCCCTCCGTTTCTTTCGTGATTAACCTCTTTTGGTCTTCACTGCCGACAAGTACATCCATAAATTGGCTGTCCGTCGTGGAAAATTGATCATTTATTGACGCCGTTGTCAAATTCGGCGGTGGGACAAGCTCGAAAGGCTGAACTGACCCGCGATAAACACCAGGGCTAGAAGTATCTTCCTGGTATAAATTTTGCCCTGCTTCTTCCTCCACGTGGTCCCAGGTCACGTGTTCCGGAGGTTTAACTGTCGTCGTCGTCGTCGTAGTAGTAGTAGTAGTAGTAGTAGATGGCGCTGCCGTCGTATAAGTCCGACTTGTGAATAAATTCGGATTAGTCGTCTTATTTTTGAATTTGGGTGCCAAATTCTTGATGATCCGGTAAAGGACGTCATGTTCTCGGGAAGAAGTTGAAGGTATCGGAGAATGCGTTACCGTTACAACATCAGTTTCGACTGACACGGTATGATCACCCAAATGCACTTCAATTGTGGGATTCACGTGAGATTTTAATTCGATCAAGGTCCGCTCAGAAGAGGTCAGGTCTCGAAATTCGGTCGAGGTAGAGAATGGTGGGAGGAAGGATTTGATTCTTGGGGGTCTCGTCGTTCTTTGATAACTGGTAAGGACTCTATTTGGGGCTAGTGTAAATAAAAGGTGAGGATTTGCATCAGATTTTTCGAAGGTTGTTCTTACAGTTGGACTTGGTGACTTTAGGCCACTTTCGTCGCTCGCGATCTCACCGGAGGTTTTACCCAAGTGTTCTCTCGAAGTCGATTTCGGATGTTCTTCGTTGTATTTCCGTAATTTGTCGAGTAGATTGCTCACCGGGGAGGGCTTTGTATTTGTCCATGTTGTGTCAGCCGGCTGAAAACATAGAATAGAATGGTAAATTAATTGTCTTACATTCCAGACTTCATTATCTAATTACCAGTAATTTTTTTATTATTGTATGTCCACTCTTTTTATTATTGTATGTCCACTCAGTGTAATAAAGAATTTTATAATGGAAGATAGAAATTGTGGTACTCACAAAAATAAATAAATAAATGGATGAATCTTTAAAATATTTATGAATGCTGAACTGAGTGAAATTAAAGTGATGATAAATTAATTGCTAAAAGAAGCGAAAGTCGACGCCTTTGATAGAATTCGTTTTCATTTTTCAATTATTTTGACATTGTTAAAAACTGGTCATGCGATTCGGGTGGAGTTTGAATGATGGGACAACAATGACACAGTAGCATTATTTGCTGTGCTCATCTCAATTCAAATCTCAATTAATAATTCTTCTCCGTCCGTGCAACTCTAATTTTCCTGTCCACAGCCCATTCAGTTCATCATGTCAAAGATTTGAATGAATCCCATGAAGAAGAACCTTTACATTTTTAACGCACGGTCTTAGTCCGTGAACCGTGGCCGAATATTTTGTTATCTTTGACTTTTGTTCAGGAGCAGAAGCATAGCATAGCAGGACCAACAATTTTTGTTGTTTGTTTATTTAAGTTCAATATTTTTTTTTATTCGAGTGCGAATGTGATAACATAATGTTTCACCATTTCAAACGTAACACTAATGTGGGAGATTTAATGTAAACTTCTCACCTACCAACCCAAATTCAAACCGGTATCGCTTTGCGATCATTTAAAGAAAAAATTGAAGAAATCATTACGCAACCTTGAAATGGCGAATCTCTTTTTGGTTGATAAACAAAGTGTAATTAATAAAATTTTGGCGAACTAATAATGTGAAAATTATTAATTTCAGCCTAAAATTAAAGGTATTGCTAAGAATACAATTATTAAAACGCCGTGATTGAAAAAGTTGGCTCGATTTTGAGGACTGAATTTTTGTTTACTAGAATACTAATTATTTCTTGCTATGAAATTTCCAAAATTGATCTAACTGGAATTTTTTTTCTTCAAGACGGTCATACCTGATAAAATTTAGTAAATTGTTTGTCTGTTTTGAATTCTTCAGAAAATAAACATTTTTAAACGTTCGCATTGTAGACGCATTTTTGAAGATAGCATGCGACTTGCCAAATTATTTTCGACACAATGTTCTATGAGACAAACGATGCAAATCTGGTCAGAATTTTGACATATTTCTGACGATACTAATCAGAAATAAAATAGTTTGCTAATTTCATTAATTTTTGACTGTTTATACTATTTGAAAACTTGGACGTATACTAAAAAGTAATTCCTTTGGAGAAACTGTTCCTCTCGTTAAGTCCCGCATGTAAATTTCAATTTCCTTTACAAATTCAAGAGAAAATGTCCTAAACAGAAACAGAAAGACAGAAGTGACTTACATTTTCTACATTCATTCAGATTTCCCATGAGACCACCACCAACAGGCCACAAATAACAAAGGGTGCAACAAAGGAACTGACATTTCACAATGGGGGCGCAAACAAAGCTAATCTACATAACATAACCTGCTTCTTACGCCAGTCAAGTGAAAACACAGACTAAGTAGCTAAGTGCGTTGACAGCTACGATAATGGTAGGGATGATACCAAAATGACAAATGACTAATCACAAGGGAATCTATCTCTCCTGTGTCACCAGTTATGACATCACGCCAAAGCATTACTGGTATGGCCAAAATTTACTGGGTAGTATGATCTTACCTAATAGAGTAGTTGTCATGATATAATGGTGATTTTTATACTAAGAATAAAGATTTTGGAACAAGACGCTTTGGTCTTGACGTGAAAAGTGGTTCCCTTGTAAATTAGCGTGGATCGTTAAGTGGTTGTCATCTTCAACGTAGTGGTATATGGAATGGAACAATTTAAATTGGTTCAATTTGCGACCTACCTGTGCGGTTTGGGTTTGTATTGTTGTTGAAGAACCACGATGCGTCGTGGTCGGTGACAAATAAACGGGTGGAGGATTTTTCGACGTCGTCGTTGAAATGAAGACATCTTTATTGTTCCAATTTGGTTTTCTGATAGAGAATGGTGGAGAAGTGAAAGCGAAGTCTGAATTGATAGGGCGGATTTCCGTCCTTGCCTTTGTTGTCGTCCTCGGTGTCGAAGATGAAGTTGTCGTCGACATCATCGTTGGTGGGATTGAAACCCCATGCTCCTCGGACCCCTCCGAGTCAATGTCATTCTCAGGCCCATTGAAATTGTACATCACGTCAATGTCTTCACCATTCGTACTTTTACCAGCAAAACTTCGACCTGGTTACAAAGAATAACAAAATTCTCAGAAATTGAAAGGATTTCTATTGACAATTTTGACGCCAATGATCGTATAGGGTAAAAGCTGTAAAAATATTCACCGTACAATATTTACGGAAAAGCATGACGATGTAATTGGCTGCAAACTTGATATGTTGTAGCCATTTTCCTCCTGAACAACTTTTGTGCAGGTTCAACCCCGTAACCTTCAGCCTTTCGTTCGCTAGACATTACAATGGCCAAACACAACTGGTTTGTGACTTCATAGGAATCCGTGACGCAATCATGCCGTTATAAAGTGTATTTGGCCCGTGTTTTTCTATCTAGCGTGCAAATAATCGGACAATTCGGGGTATGACCTGCACAAGAGTTGTTCAGGAGGTCGATGGCTACAAAATTTCACAAATCTGGCCAAATAATAGCGTACTTTTGACCGTGAAGACTATGTGGTGTTCGTTTTAGCTAGGACGCTCAAAATCTTGTAAAGGACTTCAATTGGAAAATATTGGCCAGTACCCACATTACTATTTTCGACCTATGTTGACGCTACAACTCAAAATTATGCAAGTATTTACAGTTTATAATGACACGTAACTAATCATATTCGCCGGCACATTATTCGGAGCTGCATAAATAGTAAAGGGCTAAATTGGAAAATAGGCGAGCACGTACTTCCTTCAATAATTAATTAATCCATTTACAAAACAATTTCCTGCTTGCCCAGCCCTGTTAACTTGAAAGCAGGACACGAGTTTAGCAAAAAAAATATACAATCAGCAGGTGTTGGTAATTGCCGGTTGACTGGCATAAAATCCTCATATCCTATAAATAGAGTTTGAATGGGAACTGTAATTTTTTTATGAACCGGCCCATCGCACAATGTCGTAATAAGTCCATGTATTTATTTACTTAAACTGTCGGATGGTGCTGCACATGGAATTTTTTGCATTGCAAATCCCCACAATTTTGCAAATAAGGCAATCTGGGGAGTAACTAAGCGTGATTCTCCGTGGAAGGATTTTTCATTAAAATCTTACTTATTTTTTTGTCATTAAATGATTAAAATTGTATGCACTTCACAACTCCTTGTCCTGTCCTGTCTTGTCCTGAAACGGTTGGTTGAATATGTAAGTGGCAAAAGTTTCGGCTACCGGCAATGCAGTGATAAAAATGTTATATTATAATATAATTTGCATAGAACGGACGACCTGGTTTTGTCAGACTTCTTGACCGGATAAAAAACAAAGAAGGTTTGGCATCGCTTGGTATGACATGGCAGGTTGAGTGGACATTTTCATTGCATGAAGCGTCGCGTCGGAGAAACGAACCGGAGTCATTCTTATCAATGACACGGCCGGCTTAGTTGACCTAACGAGCCGTGCGGTGCATCACAATTACAACGCTTGCACAAATAATCAGAGTATATGGTGTTTTGCCATGTCAATCTGACACATACGTTGTTGTTTTCGATTATTGGTTCAAACAGCTAAAGAAGCAGCGGTTAATCTGTTCTGTCCATAGCACCTAACACAGTGAACTCAAAAAGATTGAGAATTTATGTATCATCTAGCTGGAAGTCCACGTGTTAAGCCATAAACGGATTTCGGGGTTTTGTAAAGTGACGACTCCACATTGCAGAAATGATCGTCCAGTGTTATGCAGAATCTGCATTACGTCTGTAAATTAGTTCCTAGTACTAATTACAGGTCCATCTGCAATTTCGATGTACACCATCGGAATTGCATCCGATGATTTACCTTCGGATGTTAAACCGAAACGGAAGAAAAATTGATGAAAAAGAAAAACTCAAATTATTGTTGAGTTTTAATTGCGAAGTTTATTGCAGAAGACTTGCAGGTCATGTGATGCAATATGGAATCGCAACTTAAAATCTGGATTTTCCCGATAAAATCCATGTGTCTATGCGAATTCTGTCCCGGGTTTTTGTGTTTTCATGGGTTATTTGGGCGACAACAGTTATGCCCCAAACCTACAATAGCAAAATTTAAGCCAAAATTTGATAGCCAGAATCCCCAAAACTCACCGTAAATTCTCATGTGAAAGCCTGACAACTAATATTTAATATAAAAAATGTCTTACTTTTGAGAATAAAGAAGACTGTGAGGATGACTGTGGCAGCAAGGCCAATGAGAATAATGACACTGAGGAACCAACAAAGAACGGCGGACAGACCCCGACTCCGACAACAGTCATCGCTCGTATCTGCCCCGTACTCTTCTTGGTAGATGGCGTCGTGGTACGCCCTCTGCTGTAGAATGCAAACAAAGGATTATTTAGTGCAATACAGTACTGAAACTGATTACAATGAATAACAGATTAGAGCCCATGCATTTGTTGAATTAAAGGGCTCAAATAGAAGCTGGCACTTTTTATTTAGCGCCTTCTCCATCAGCGCTTTGTGAAAATCGGTTTTTTGGACAAAACTCGGGTAATTCCGATTAAACCGATTGAATTTGGGGTATTTCGGTTGGGTTTCAGGGTTTTCTTGGGTTTTTGGCTAGGAATTAATGGGATTAGGGATTATGGTGTCGGACAAAATAAATTTTAAATTTCTAAATCGGATGAAATTAGAAAAAATTAACCGTGCGGGATAATTTATGGTTTTGATTAACACGACGTGTAATTCTTGCATGGAAATGTTTGGAATGGTCCGAATGTTGATAACAGTAGTGCAAACTAAAGTTATTGACTTTTGTAAAAGAAACTAAAGTTTTCAACTAAAATATTGGGACATGAACTCTTTGTACGCTTACGCTTACCCTAGGGAACATTTGACCAGATCTCCCGAACATGTCTACCGGTACTGTCACTGGCACTGACACGACCGGGATTGAGTCTTGGACCCGAATTTTGACTAATTGTTCACCGGAACCAAATCCAGTAAAAACGGGATACGTTCAATCCACACTCACTCGTACAATTATGAACACCGAGTTTCAACTTGAACTCCACTTGCATAAATTGGCACAATTCTGTCTTCCGTTACTACAAACTGTACGTCAGGAATTATGCACATTTCTGAATCCTTCGTAGCACAAACAGTATTTACTTAAAGGTGTGAAATTCCGACCCAATTATTAATTTCACACAATATGCAAATTTGTATAACTCACCGTAAAATATCAAAAACCATTTTCGCAAAATACTTTTTTAACTACACAGTGGTGCTTTAAAATTATTTTCAACCCTCAAGACACTAATTCAAAAAAATAAATAAATAACCCTTATACGTTTGACAAATCGTCTCTAATAAATTATTTCAAAAATTTTCACTTTTTTGAAAGAATGAAATTTCCGGCGTTACCGGGTCAGATCTTGAGTCAAGTCAAAGTTAAACTGCAGTAGTAAAGTAAAGTGGTCCGTCCGTCTTGGGCCACAAGCCACAATGATATTATTATTACATTCATCCATGCCGTCTTCTTGAGACTCTTCAGTTGCTCAGCAGTACTGATGAACAGGTAAAGATTGAAAAAGATTGCAAACAAAATTCAAGGGGAATTCTTCCGTATGTGCTGAACATACACGTAGACCCACTAATAGACATCCTACTTAATTCTTATATTCCTACACACAAAATCACCAGAGCAATTCGGGCAAGGAAGCGGCCGGCCAAAAAACCAACCCATTCTTTTCAACGTGTTTGATATTACAGGGTGGTACATAGTAATATCAGTGTCATGTTATAAATTAACTGAGGAATACTACACAGCATACGGTTGAATTCGGCTGTACTTAGGATATGTTGTAGCTGTTGTCCCCTGAAAACTTTTTTGAAGGTTCTACCCCCCGAGAAGTTCCACCGTTTAGTTTGGCCGCTAGAAATACGTTGGCAAAATACACTTTGTGACGTAATAAACGCGTCACGGATTCATATGACCTCAGAAAGTGCGATTCAGCCGAAATATTTATAGCGGTCAAACTGTTAGACTTTTCAGGAAATGAAATTCACAAAACCTGTTCAAAAGTTCAGTTCAAGGGCTACAATATATCAAAATGAAGCCAAATCCAATGACCAACTCTTTTGCCATATGTAAGGATTGTGCTGCATTTTTCAGTTACTTTCCGTTTGACCCAAGGAAGGTACCAATCGTAGTTGGAACAAGCCTTATAAAAAAAAAGGTGTACTCGATCTTTTGGATCACGGTGTACATTGTTAGTCAGAAAGAGTCAAATACTCCACATAATCGTACAAGAAGGGGCATTGTGGACGTCGATGATGAACCACCCTGTATTCTACGCACTCATCACGTCCGCACGTATTGTATGTACTTTTAAAGTATGTATTTTTGCAAACACATTGACAAAAGGAAGAATTGGTGAATTCGCCATGCTTTCCTTCTAAAGAGACTTCAAATTGAGTCCAACAAATAATACGAAGACACGTCGAATCATCAATCCGTGTCCGCGGCCAGAAATGATCCAACTCCCTAGATTTAAATAATTGAATTAAAAATATTTTATGGCGACAGCGGTGCGGTGGATGCGCGACTCGCTTATAAATCAACCGAGCAATTATCTTCTAAACATAAACATTGGTATGCGCGGTGTGACGCGTGCTGGTTAATTTATAAATTTTCTATTTCAGGTCTACACCGCCCATACTTTACGCATTAATGTACGCTTAGGACATGGACACTTGAGTTCAGTGTGTCAACTGTCATTGTGTCATTTTGACGCGGACACCGTACCGCGCTCGGCTCGCGGCAACGGTCTTTGATTTATGACCATACTCGTACACATATTTTTAATCAAAGTAAGCGAGGATGAGCTAGCTATTAATAATTTTGTGTGATCCAGGAAGTTATAAATAAATTCCGTGCATAAGAAGTAAGCCAGTGCGGAATTCCTGTGCAAATTGACCTAAATTAGTTCATTCCGAGCTAGCCATGCTAAGGTACTACTACAGACAGTCCCTTATCATTTCGCTGCATTGCGTGTTTAAGAATAGGAGCTGAGCACCTCTCCGAAAAAGTGAAAGGAAAGAGACAAATTCAGGTGTTTGACTCGACGGATGTTCCGATCAAAATTCAATATTCTAGAATTCGTTGGATGGATTGTTTTACTGGAATTTTATTACGATTCAAGAAATTTTTCCTCGATTTACTACTAGGGGCACCTTACGTTTAGCATTTATGCTTTGATTTTGTGTCCAGTTAGGTTCCACATGCGAAGTGGTTCCCTTCTTACTAAAATTCCTACATTCCATTCCGTATTATCCAACATCCTGAACCAAAACACTGTACTGGCCTGAATGACGTCACATGATCCTAATCATATCCTAAAATCTGTATATTATGACGGTGATCAAAACGCGTCTTTTATCTCTTTGTAAATCAAAAGAAGTGCGCCTTAGGGAGATGATCGTATGTAAGACTAAATTTACATCTTGTAATTAAGCTAAGCGGTCTTTTGAGGACGAAATGAGGATGATACCAGGATTATCCTCATTCCTTATTATCCGGTACAAGTACAGGTACATACATACGCAAACGTTTAATAGGTTAAGTCCAAATCCGTATCCGTGCATGGGTGTGTGCATAAATGCCTGCATGTACTACAAGGTGGGTCAAGAGTATAGTTTAGTAAATCTTGTATCGTTTTCTATGAGTGAGGCAGACTGGTGCTTCTTTAAACCAAGGTAATTAGACGCTACTAGGTGAGCTCATACTCAAACGAAAACTGAAGTATTGCAAAAATTTGATTCCCACACAAAGTGGTTCGATTCGTCTACCAATTTTGCCCATATCAGAAATGCTTACTCTCATGATATCATTGACCCTCTGACGTCATAACTGGTGATACGGGTTAGATATAGATTTCCGTAAGCGTGGTGACACCAGGACAAACCATATTTTGTTTGTTTGGACAGTTTGATCGCACGTAGGAAGAATACGTTTGATGTTACGTCTAGGACTCAGCTTCCTCACGGTTAAATGGAAACCAACCCAATCCTAATCTACGGCGATCTTTGACCATGAACTCCGTTGAATCTCCATTAATGGTTTTGTGGTACCCTGTTAGGGTGCCTACCAGTGCAGGCATGCATACACATATAGTTTGATCAGATTATATTTTCGCGGAATTACGCATGCAGTGCATGGTATGCATGGAATAAGAATGTCGGTGATTGATCGAATCTTTTTTTCTCTTCTCTTCTTCTTGAGCCATTTAAAAAAAGTGGATGGAATTGCTCGAATATAATTTCAGGTAATGTTTTAAATGAGTGCGAGTGCTTCATCATCTGACGCTCCTGACCTCATCTTCTCGCTCTATTCTATGTATAGCCAACATTAGTTGGATTAGCGTAGTGAGTCCCGTTACAATTCTTCTCATGTTTGTCAATATTAGACATACACACATATCCACTTACGTACACAGTACACACTTGTATGTATTTACAGGGCGGTTCATAATATCGACCCACTTCTGAAAGAACTGATGACAGATCATTTGTTCTCCACACAATATGAGTTCCATTACTTTATCAAACTTTCTGACAGTGGAACAGGATACAAAGTAGGATACGTACATGTTTATGGACCACCCTGTGTGCTAATATACATACATAGATACACAAATACTCACGATCACACATTTTATTTGATAATGTATGAAGAGAACACAAACATCCGTCAATATGGAGTACGAGTACGTGTTCTACTGCACTGCACTCCTATGGGTTTGTTTTTTTTTTATAAAAAAGGAAAAAAGGAAGATGAAGAGAAATCACTGGACCGAGATACTGAATTACATTATTTACAACCAAGTTGAAGATCATCCTCTGTGTCCACATTGTCGAGTAATCATGAGTTGGCAAGAATTTTTGTTTTTTTGCAATATTGCACATTGCACTCAATCGATTGACAAGGGAGAACATTAAATGTTCTCCCGTTCAAATTTTGAGAGGGTCAGGGTAATACTAATTTTGCAGCCAGAATTTCGGGAGAGATTGTTTCACGGGTAATAAGGAGAGATTGCCTACTGAAATACAAACGCTACCGGACCTCGTCGGCTTTAGGATCAAAGTCGTTAAGGTCAACAAAGAAAAACGCACAATCCTTACGGCAAAATGCAGGCTGTTGGATTTTTGATGCGTTGTCACATCGTTGGTTTAAATTAAAAGCTATTTCCTACTACATAGGATGCTTTT
The DNA here is from genome assembly GCA_034694305.1 of Protaphorura glebata. Classification (NCBI taxonomy): domain Eukaryota; kingdom Metazoa; phylum Arthropoda; class Collembola; order Poduromorpha; family Onychiuridae; genus Protaphorura; species Protaphorura glebata. The sequence continues at coordinate 16,207 of JAQFYE010003041.1, forward strand.
CGTAAGCAAAATGTCTTCATAATCTATTAATGTGTGTGTTTTTATATTTTCCGTACGAATTGAGAAATAAAAAATCCTGCGACAAAAATTCCTTGCAATACG
>JAQFYE010003042.1:0-16302 GCA_034694305.1 Protaphorura glebata
GGTATAGTGAGCAACGGATTTTACAAAAAGTGGGAATAATTAGCCCGGTGGGAATAATTAGCCCTGCCTACCCTACTATAACCATTCTACGTAGCCCCGTAGAGCACTAGAGGTTATCACCCTAGAAATAAGTGACATGTACATTTTGTTGAGAATTTAATTTTGGAATCTGTTGATTCTATTGATACTTGAAAATATTGAGGTAAAATTGAATTAATACTGAGAGATATAAAATTTGGTGAGATTAAATCGGATGCCAGCGACGAGAAACGTCGGATTGCCGGTATTAAGGTTGAAATTTCACTCGAAATGTATATCTCATATTTTTCCGGTATATCACAAATTCTGTTGTATGTTAAGAGTGAAAGTTTGTGTTAACTGAAATATTCCATCCTGCAATCTCAGGGGTTAATTGAAAGATTAACGTGTAGTCTGGAAAAAGGTACATAAATTATGAAATAATGCCAAAATAATTTGACTTAAATTTACTAAAACTTGCCGTACTCGAAATTATTTCCTAGAATCGGAATTATCAAAGAGAGTAAACAAGGTGATTTCAGTTTTCAAGAGATCTCAATTCCGGAAATATTTGAGGTTTCGCCAATTTTCCTCCCCTCTGTCTAGTGTCCCGTAGCAACAAAAGCAAATTGCAGTCTACAACATGGACTGGCATTGCCCATCTGATTACATTGGGCTCAAAACAGTGATTTTCGACCAGAGGTTGTTTTTTTAGTTTGTTGACCCGAATTGAGACCTCTTGAAAACTGAAATCACCTTGTTTACTCTCTTTGGGAATTATTATACATACACCCAATTTTTCGCATTACTGAACAAAAATGTTGACCATAAATGAAATCTTCTGTAAAACTTAATCAACGGTAGGAACTCTGCATGGATCCAATGACTTCGCACATCATCAAAATCTTTACAAAAGATTGCAAAATTGTTTTTAGGGAATTTTGATTCAAATGCAAATGAGGGGGCGTTGAATTGACTTCTTGAGATTGCAATCATGTATCATATTCATATTCAAATTCATATTGAAATCGACTACTAGCCACTGCCGTGCACTATTGTGACCACAAATGACAGCCAATACAATAATATATGTATTGCGTATGAGTTGGATTCCAAATTTGATTGATGTCCTCTAACGTATCATAACATGATGTTTACAAATGTTTTGTTGTGTGTCATCAATTCAATGTAAAGATTCATTCTCATTTATTATGACCACAGGATTGAACGAGTCTATCGAGTGAAAGTTGTGGCCAAAGATTGGTTTGGAAATGGAGAGAAGATTGGAGTGACTGGGAAATTAGAATTTCTTCAAGAGACGCCATTCTCTCCTGTCAAGACCTTTGTCAGTCTCAAAGGACTTGGTAGCATCGCTCAAAACTATCATGTCCATGAGGTAAGTCTATCCTCAGCACTCAAAGTCATTAACTCCGGATTAATTAAATTTTGACTCTTTGCCACACATCCTTAGCTTAAAGTGATTTTTAACGGAAGCCATATATGGAAAGCATACTAAATGTACTCGACATTCCCAATACGCTATCCCTTAAATTCTATACGAACTTCTCTTTTTAGTGCTCAGGTCTTTAACCTACTCATTTGAGTAATAATACAAAATGCTAATCTTAGAATTTTGCAATTGAAAATCTTGTATGGTCTCTACAAAAAATGGTTAAGAACTTAAATACGATTAAAAAGTTCGGAGAAATAATCTAGCGCGCACAAAAACTTCGATACGACGCTCTCTCAGTCAGATTTCGCCCAATCCAACGGCGTTTTCAATGTTTGAAAAAGTTACCCGCTAAGTCTGAAGATCAAGTTACTAATTGGGTTTTATAATTTAAACAGACATCCCTCCCCATAGACAGTACAAATCCATGCTCTGACCACTCAGTCGGAGGTCACTTTAACCCATTCAACGTGACCAAGTCACCAGACACTGGTTCTCCAGACCAATACGAAGTCGGCGACTTGAGTGGAAAATTCGGAAACTTGAGGGATTTACATGAATTTGAGGAAGGATACAATGATACTAACATGGAGTTAATTGCTCCTCATTCTATTCTTGGGAGATCCATTGTGGTACACAAAAAGGATAAAGATGCTCGGTGAGTTCGAAATTTTGAAAAATTTACTTTATTATAGAAATTTAACCTGATTGATTATTTTGTATACAGATGGGCATGCGCAGATTTGGTCCGTGGCTACAGTCCATCCGAAGCTGCCGAATATCGCGCTATTGCTTCATTTCATCATCCAGACGGTTACGCCTGGGGTTACGTCAGATTTGTAAGAAGATATACATTTTGTCAACATTTTGTGCCAGACTTATCGATTTATCATAATTTTAACACTTTTAGACCCAACTTGTTTACAACGATGGAAGTTTGAGTGACACGACAATTGAGGTCAACTTGAAGTACCCGGGTCAACTCAACCGCGAAGTCGTGAGTCAATACAATATACTTTGAACTATTGTTTCAAATTACATCTATAAACTCAGATTACGGCAAAACTGCTTGGATTATTCTTTAAATACTTCCTAGCCGCAAATAAAAACAAATTAGTCAGCAAATTATATTGTCTGATTCCTCGTTATATTTCCGTGGAATTTTGGAGCTCAAGTTTAGCACCATTCTAAGCAAACATTTTCATGCAGTGATGAGTCATCACTGAATTTACTGACAGTGATAATTGAAGATTTAATGATTATTCTATCTCCAGACAAGACAACACAAGTGGTCAGTATTTGTAAACCGTATAGCCCACGATGCAGCTGTGAAGTCCTTGTCTCATCGATGTGTTGCCGCGGGCTACCAATGGAATCCGTACTTTATTCACTTGGCTGAACCTAATAATGTAAGTGTTTCTCATAATCCGAATCTCTCATTAGTTTTACACTTGTGCAAATTATTCACGAGAACAGCGACATACTCCTTGTGTGGCATTAAATCCGGATTATGTTGCAACTTTGGTGAACTTGCGAAAATCTCGACCTCCACAAATCTCAACCTGTGCTGTACAATTATTGGTCAGTTCGAACTGGTTAATCATCCATTTCATGGGGCGTGTGGAAGTTTAACCTTTATTTGGACTTGACCTCACAACGTGATGTACAGGTTGGTTGTTCAGCTTTGTTTGACTTTGGGTTTGTTTTAGGTGGATTTCTATACTCAGGAGTGTTCTCCTCAAACGCCACTCCGTTGTTTCGTGGGTGACATATCAGGAAGGCTTGGCCCAATCACTGTCGGAGCTAATAAGTATGTCTTCATCGACCCCAATCTACCATTAAGTAAGTTTCAAAGCAATAATTTACAATCATCAAAATACAGGGTTCTGCAAAACATTATAACCACGCCCGTTCATGGATTGTAAGGCAATCAGTATAGTATTTACCACATTAGTACAACAATTCTTGTCAACGAAAGCGCAGAATTAAGACATGTCAATCGATTATGGGACAGTCGCCGTACTGTTCATATCATTCATCTCTCGAACTCATATTAATACGCCATGTCCTTTAATATTGGTATGGTCTTTCTAATTCAGCGAATATGGTAGGGTACTGTGTCCTAATACGCCTCATCACCGTTTGTGACCGTACTCTAAGGGTCACGCGATCATATAGTACAACATAGGCGGGACGTATTAGGACACTGGGGCGTAGTAGGATACTGGGGCGTATTAGTACACCTTACCCTATACTTCTTGCTAGCATATAGCAATTCTACGTCTTGTGGAATCAGTCATTACTAATTCACTGCGCAGTTTGCCAGAATCCCACAATTGACCCACGGCTCTGATGCTTTTTAGCATTTTGTAGATTAAATAGTTTTATTGAACTCAAGTTAGTCATTAAATACTTAAATGACTTACTCTGACGCATAACTGGTAACTTTTGAAAGCTGTGAGTCAGATGGACACATGTTCAGCTTTTGTGATTCTGATAATCTTTATCCGAAATGGGATCAATTCACAGACAATGATGCACTCGACTCGGGGAAAATCTCCCTGACATTAATCTAATTGCACTTGATCAAACTTGCATTTCACGTTCGTTCCCAGCTAGCCCAGCTTACAAGGAAGTGCGGATGGAATTAGGTTGACTCATGATTCACGCTGAATAAGAAATCTATTTATTAGACTAAAAATGTGCTTTATCATTCTATAATAATCGGCAGTGAAAAAGTTTACAAATGACTTGACGGAGGACTGTTAACGATTTTGCGGTAAATATGGATAATATTGGCAGGCACAAAATATTGTAGTTTTGGCTCAAATTTTGTTTCGGTAGGTTTTTTGTGATTCCGCAAAGCTCGATAAGTTTTATAGCTGGTATGTATATAAAAATCTAATGTATACATTTCTTTTAACAGTCATAATCACTAAATGCATGGCTTCCTATATTTATTTACTTAAAGCACTTGTTACCAAATATTGTTTTTCATAATCCATTTATGTGATGTGAAATTGTATTAATTACTCGAAGGCGGATAAGCCGAAAAAGGTTTAAAATAATTATGATTTCGAAAGTAGGATTGCAAAATATTTCCGGAAGACAAAACGAAATCGAGCAGACAGTTTAGCAATCAAAAAAGTCACACCAGTATTCTTAAATTTTGCATCGTATCAATCCAGCGTGCTGCGCAACACTTAAAAAAGAATCATAAGCTTAGTTGGAATAAAATTGACATTTCGCAAGTTCAAGATTGGAAGGCCTTCGCAATGTTGGATTATTGAATTCCGATCTACTTGAACTGTAATACAATTCGGGGAAGGGGATGGGTGCTAGAATACATTAGATTTGTTGACTCATCCACTACAAGGTGCAAGGCCTTTGATGTTAGTCATCTAATAATATCGGGATTCCTCAAGATTACCATATTCGGGAGATGACCAGCACTCTGAATTTCTTTGTCATCATTTCTCAACCCGACGGGCGGCCCTTGTCACCTCGCCATGATGTGGGTGGGAGGGTTGATCTCATGGTCTAATATTATTAAAGTCCTGCTTTCACGTGAACATTTTTCGTTTACATGGTGTACCTTCCCTAGGCTGAATGGAAGATATAGAGTATCACGCTGTTCAAGAAATGCTTGACCATACAATATTTCCGAGTGTTGCAAGGACATTTTCCATGCAACAGAAGTACTGTTTCTTCCCAAATTAAATTTCGAGTTTCCTATATTTTCAGGTGGTCCTGGTTCAGTCTTGGGGAGATCACTTATAATCCACGCACCAAATTTTGGTATAGAACGATTGGCATGTGCAAACATTGATCCGGACAAAGATATCATCAAATACGCGAACATTCGGAGGCAAGACACTTTCAATTTGTAAGTCGTCAGCCAATTATGTAATTTAAAAAAAAATAGTCACGAGTGTAAGTACAAATTATTTTTTATTTTCCAATTATCAGAGAGGACTTTATGGATGATGTTCGGAAAGTCCTCGGCGTCCCAGAATGGATGCTTGTCTATGACCGCAGACAAATCAAAGACATTCAGGAGGGCGAGTGTGTTCAGCTTCTATTCCATTTCAGAGGTAATTAAGACTTCGATTATTTTATGCAATTGTCATACATGGTTATAAAATGTTAATTAATACCGTGTTTTTATCAAAATCTCAGGGCCAGTTGCTGACAGAATAGAGCAAGATTTTGATCGACTACTAAATGGTAGAGAGATTGGCAGGCCAAGTTTAGATATTCCAGGGGTTTTAAGTCCTCCACAAAGAAAAACGAAACTCCCGTATCGGAGTTGTTCGTCGAGAAAAGCTGCCACGAAAAAGTCATACGATGAAGGTAAGATTTGCATAATATACTTCTATTTAACATGAATCCAACTCCAAATGTTCCATTCTGTCCGATTTTAAGTATTTGATATGACCTGACCTTTGACCGTCGCTTGTCGAACATGATTCATTCATAATGACCAATTTTCGCATGAATTCGTGGAGATAGACATAACAGGATACAGAGTTTTAAAAAATCGAGCTTTAGATTACCTATTCCCTTGAACTAAACAATTAAATATTAACTCTCATACGTCCCTGAGAAACTGTAATTAAAAACCGTTCAAACATATTAATTTTAAATAGAAGTGAGTCATACATGCGCTGCACGCGTTAAGGTCTTGACAATCACGCATTGAATATAATAACGACACGTGAAGTTTCTTTTTGGTGGTTGAAAACATGTCGAAAAGAAATCACCTAACGCGACGGGATGCAGCTTGAGCTTTTACTGAAAGAACAATACGTTGAATTCAGTAATTTGAGATATCGAGTCCGATATTTAATAACAAATTTTAGGGTGAATGATTTGTGGTGACTGACGGAGTGGACTCTCGAACTTGTTTACTTCAAATCATAAAGTCATTTGAAAGTTACACGCGTTTCATTTGAACAATGCAATGAACCCTTTCCTTCTGTATTTCATGGATGTTGTACCAGAACCGTTTGGGTCGAAAATGTTGAATGTGTAACATGTTTTCGGCAATATTTACAGTAAAACCAGCTTATCAAGCCAAAATTATATACGCATTTAACAATTAAAGTGTTCTGTTGTGATCTGAACTACACATCGTAAGCGTATAACTGTAAAAATCGTAAAATTGTAGGTACGGATGCAAAATGTGTCTCGTTTCGTCCATTTGACCTCTGATTAAGTTTACGTATCAAGCATGAAATAATCCGGTCATAGCTCTGCATTTTCACACAAATATATGAATCTTAATCGATAATTATTTTTGTAGATTCGTCATCTTCAGCGTCCATCTTCCTTCGCACGATATTCTTCTTGCCACTCCTGGCGATAGCAATGGTTCGGATATTCTGAGTCAGCCAAATCATCCTGGTGAATTAATTCGGAGATTTTGACATCAAAATTGATACAAATTCGTAATAAGTTTAAGTCTTCAGTTCAAACTGTCTCTAATACTAATTTAATACTCAGAAGCAATATTAATTACTGTGTGCGAAGGTCAAGGTGAGCCTTAAGTGAGTCACACCTAATTCGCCAAAGTGTACACTACTGGGGTCCCATAACTCGATTTTTAAAGTCATTCGTATCGTCGCGCCATTTTTAATTAGTGATAAGTCTTAAGTTTAATTTTAATTTTAAATGTCCAGAATTTTAAAGTGCCTAAGGTTTATCCACTCTTCTACAAAGGCTATGGTGTGCCCTGTCTTTTAAAATTGTACAAAATAACCATACCTCTTGAATGATTGTTTGTTACAGAACAATTCTGATAAAATTAATTAAGGAAATGTCAGAGTTATTTGTTTTTAACTTGAGCAAAGGCATTATGAATTACCAAATAAATGTTACATAATGTGTAATTAATTAGTAGCCAAGTTGTATTAATTATTTTTACATTTTCCTACGTACGTGTTGAGTTGTCCATAATATTAAACAATGATTTGACGTCATTGCCTTGAGCGCTGTGTGTATGTGTGTCAGAAAATGAATGCAAGCCAAAATATGTGTGTTTTATATTTATCCAGGACCCTGGTTTGGTCATAAACAATATTTTTAGGTACAGTTATAATTTCAGAAATGATTTCAATTCTAAATAGTTTTTGTAATTGTTATCTCATGAATAACTTTGCCAATGGAGTAAGTATGATTGAGACAAAGGATATTTTATTCTTACTGTAAATTGATTTGTAATGTTTCGATGTATTAATCTAATTATTTAGAGTTAGCATGTATTGTGAACAAAAGAAAATTAACCCATGTAGCTTTCGAAGAGGAATAATAAATTTTTGAATTTTTTTACGAATACAGTCTAGTATGTCTTATGCATAGAGAGTTGACTCATCAAAAGTGTCGCATTGTTAGTTTGTATGAAAGTCTGGATTTCTTTCCGAACCCGACACTACTCCAGCTAAGATTACTTTTTATGATAAATGATTCAAGGGTAAAGCTAAGAAGAGAAATCGCTCACGCAACATTAAAATCATACTGAACAATATGCCTTACAATGAATTACGTCACTCCAAACATTAATTTTCGAGACTGGACCAAACACTACATAGACATGAAACCAAGGAAGTGAAATTTTTTAGACATGCAGGGTGGTCCAGACTCCAGATATCATAGTTATATATCTTTACGCCCTGTCCTCTATTTTTAGAAACCATTTGCCATTTCATGTTCATTAGAGATGTACCGGAATATTCGGTTCTGTCAAATTTAGTGGTATACAACCAAGTACCGAATATTTGGTTTACGAAATCCCTGGAATGGAGTTTCTATGGACAGACCTGTCCGAAATTAAAGAGTCTGATAGATTTAGGGCCAAGGATTCGGTTGGCCGAATAGTAACCAAATATTCGACAAACTTTGGAGAACAAAATTTTGCAAATAAAAATTCCCTCTAAATGTACTGCAAAACTAAATTATTTTTGTGCTACTATCATGTGTGCCATGATCCATGAGGCGCAGGGCAATAATGAGCTGGAACCATCCATAATCTTAGGAAGATTGTACCATTCCTGTCTCTTCCAAATGTTAGGGTTTCGAATCTTTGAACAGACATGGTGTTGTTGACCAGTGCAGTGTTTTCGAGATGTTCTCACGCTGAATTTTTTTTGGATAGAGACCTTTCTTTCCGAAGCTAATCCGAAAATTCTTTTTCGAAGATGACTGAAATTGCGTCAGAGTGGAATAGCAGTTATTTAATAATTTTGATGAATTTTCTGGCATTTCTTGCGCATGAATATGCCCCAGCGTTAACGTCGGTTCGGAATTAAGAAAATTACATAAAGTGGGGCAGACAGTGATAGTATTATATGCGAATACAAGTCCCTTGTTATTCTTACGAACTTGACTGTTTGATAAAGAACAGTTAAACTAGTTGCGAATTGCTTTGAGTTTATCGGAACCTAAATCCTACCACCCTTCTTCTTTTGCGTAATAGTAATAATGTATGTCAAACCCAGGCTTGCAAAATTTACCCCTTATTCGGGTTCACCTCCCCGACTTTTCGACACTCAGGAATCAGAATAAGACTTAGGAGCTGCGATATTTTCTGCCACTTCTCATTCTGACCTCACCCTTCCAGCAAATCACTCCTTCAACAATTAAAGTGGTCGTGACTGTGTCAGATTCAAACATCTACATACACAAAATGACTGGAAAGTTTGGCAGGAACAACAGACTGCAGCAGCAGAAACTTGACAGCATTTCAGCTGAGGTCAGTATTTTAAAATATTAATAGTCTTCCTTCGATGTGGACCAAAATTACTGCTACGGAGTAAGAAAATGACATAGTTTAGATCTCTGAGTACTCAGAATCATATTTATTTTAGTTTAGAAGGTGTCATGTCTGATCTAAAAAAGACAATCAGAAGACAGTAAACTTTTAATCCAGACATTTCTGTAATCTGCTGAATAAGTCAAAACAATCAAAATAAATGGAACCAATTTGCATATTAAGCACAATTTTGTCAAGGAATTCATGGGCCATATCATGCTGGGCTTAGAAAACACGAAAGAGCGCAAATATTTTGCAAAAATATAAGTACACGTGCAGAAAACTCCTTTTAACAAAAATATTTCTGCGTAAACATTGGATTTCCTAAATGAATCAACCCTGACCTCTCTATTGTCAAAAATATTTCCTAAGTTAGAACCCAAAACATTTGGATAAAATCCACGCAACTTTCGTTTCTAACAGGTATTGGTTTAAACTTGCACAATCCACCATTAGAAATTAAATTTTGAACAAAATTATGAAGGCATCCAACATGAACTTCACCTTTCCTATAATTGGCCGTTGAGCATGTCTCTGATCGCCCCTTGGCTTGTTCAATAGGATAATTCCGGGCATAGTTGCCTGCAAGAGTCGACTTTAGGGTCACATTGACTAAATTTGTCCAGAACAAAAAAATATGTCTGGATTGATAAGTATACCCTACCCACCCACCCCATCTCCCCTTCCCCCAATGAATTGTACTGCAAAATAGTGAGATATGTATATCGTACGAACTGAACTACCTCGTCTATGGATAGACAGATACGCTGAATAAAGTCTTCAGGATTTTAATGAAACAATAATGAACGACTAATAATATTTTCAGATGAATCGTCGGTATGTCCTGGAAGCGGAGGAAAGACGACGAACGAAAGCAGCGGCAACTTCGGAGCAGTATAGAGAAGCGTTTCTCCATTTCTCCGCAGTTATTAACAGTAAGTATAGTTTCACATTAAAACATGGCGTCCGGAACGTTGCTAAAACTGAACGCGATGATTCATCTATTAGAAAGTCAATTAAGCCTTGGTGTTCATATTTAATTACTCCAGTTAAGAGTTTATGGCGAGTAGTCATCGAAAAAAGAATTTTCTGGTTTGGCCAGAGGATACAATGCAATGACTCATCTATTAAAAATTTAGAAAGTCGATAATTAAACCTTGTTTTTCAAATTTAATTACACAAATTAAAAATGTATGACGAGTTGTTCCGGCTCTATTACCAGGCTCTGAAGTACACAAATTTCGTCGCAATTGACCCCATCGGAGAAATATACTTTTGGTTTAACCGTAGGCAACAAAATGTTTTGATAATTTTATATTCTGGCTATGGGCTTGAACCAGGCAGAAAAATGATCATAATTTCTTGTTTGAAAACACACGGAAACACATCAGTTCTTTTGTCAAATTAATTTTACTCATTTCCTGGCAAGTGAGTGCATGGCGTTCCGAACTAGTTCGTAAATGACAATGAAATTCTAAGACTTCCATAAATAGTAGCAGAAATTCTGAAACTTTCAAAAACTAAAGTTGCAGTTATCCGGTACCATGTGCGTTTACTCGTGCAGAAAATGAGTTTTCAAAGAATTACTGCGAATAAAATTGTTTCAGGTACCGCCGATGAGATAAATTAAACTTTTAATCAGTTTTTGTTTTGAAATTTAATCTTTGTGAGTATAAATTTATCTTTTCGATTATAATTAACGCGTCGGCATTGAACCCGAGTAAGGTTTAGGTACCTGAATAAAGCCGAATGTAAGAATTGCATTAGTCTTTAAATTCTATTAGAGAAACTTTGGTGCTTGCTGCGTATCTCTGTACGAGCGGAGCCGGATTTTTTATTACTTATTACAATGAGTCAAGACAACACAATAGGATGCACAAGATTAAAACTTGCATTATTGAAGTGTTAAAACCGGGGACAATTGGTGATGTCTCTTAAGCAAATTCCACGATTATGCAAATTAATGTCATGAAATCAGAATCGAGAAGGATCAGTTTGTCAACTCTTTGTTTGAGATCAGTCGGTTTTGCGAAATTCCTCGCTATGGAACACCAACGGGAGAAATTATATTTTTTAAAACTCAAAAAAACTTTCCGGTCAGAAATTGACTGTTTCAATAGTTCAAAGCTCAGACGTCCCAAGAGCATTTTATCCGAATGAGGTGGAACTACCAAACTGAATTTCTGAAAAGTGCGAGAATTAATATTACACTGTAATTAGAAGTTTCTCACATATTATTGAAAGATCAGATGATTTCTCCTACAAGAAAAACTTTAAATCTAATTGATTGAGTTTACAATATATTATTCGAAGTAAAAAAATCTAAAGTTCTAACATGACTTTTATTTCTCTAGAGAAAACTTTGGACGAACCTGGAACCGCTAATATGGCGAAATATCTTGCTGGGTACGAAGAGCACGGAATGTATGTGATGAAGGAAGCTTTGAGGTAAAATCTAATTAATGTTAGCCAAAATTATATTTTCGTAATATTTTCAACCATAATTTCAAAATCATTGCAGGAACCAACTTGAAATTCCCGTCGTTGGACCCGCCCCAGAATTGCTGGAGGGCGAGGATCGCGAGAAATTGATGTCGATAATATCTTTTGAGATCAAGCTAACAGGTTCCCTCAAGGACATAATCGGAGCTGAAGATGTGAAGCATATTTTCTTCCAACAATGGTTTCTACCAATGAGGTTCCCGAATTATTTTACTGGAGACCGGCGACCATGGGATTCCATTTTGCTCTGCGGTGTAAGGATTTATTATTTGGCGTTCTTCCATAGGATTTGGAATTGAATATAATCTGTATCCACTTTTTAAAGCTGCCCGGTACCGGAAAGACTAGTTTGGCCAAAGCTCTTGCCGCTGAGCTGGAGGCTCCATTCATCAGGGTCATCGGACACAAACTTCGGTGTGAAGACTATGGAGAATCGGAATCTGCTGTCCAAAATTTGTTCACATTGGCTAAGGAGAGCGCGCCGTCAGTTCTTCTAATTGATGACATCGAGGGGCTTTTTCCAGCTTCTGTCAGAAGTGATGATCACTCCTTAACGGCAAGAATTTCATACGAATTCTTCAATCAAATCGAGCAATTGGCCCGGAATCCAAAAGCTGTCATCGTTATGGCCGCTACGAACAAACCTGATAGGATGGATAGGGAATCCTTGGAAAAATTTGAGAAACTTATTTATATGGAACTTCCTACTACTGGCGATCGTGCTCATATTTTTAAGAGGAATTTGGCAGATGCAGAACATGTCTTGACTCAAACAGATTTTGAGCTTTTGGGGAAGAGAACGGAAGGGTAATGTCTATAATACCAGAAAAACAATTACGCGAAAAGAGTATTTAGTGCCGTTTTGAAGTTCAGCAGAAATTATTATTAACTTATGTCGGATTTATTTAAATTCATAGGTATACTGGAGGGGATATTCTGAAGGTGATTCGAAATGCAAGAGTGCAGCCGTTGAATGAATTGGCCGCTGCATTCCACTTCAAGAAAATTGATACGCCAAGTAAAATTGGAGAGGAAGATATTACATGCTATTGGACGGCTTGTGACGCCAAGGATGGAGCTGGGATGCAAATGACTTGGCGTGATATTCCCAACCCGGAAGATTTGGTCATCCCGAAACTAACAATGGTAAATCTGGTGTACCAATATAATATCTCCATGATTTTCAATTTTTAGGCCCTTTTCCTCTCTAATTCTTCGAATGATTAAATTTCAGGGTCGCATGCTGCAAGCCGTCCTTCGGGTCAAACCCGCTACAACTGGAATCTCCAATGACAAAGTTATGGCTTTTCGTCGAGGATTGATGAATGAATATATTATTCATGAGACTGAGGAGAGAGACACGTCCCTGAATCATTTGCGTGAAGATAGAAAGTGGTACGACTGCTTTCTTGAATGCTTCGTCGGATGAATACAAACCTGGATCAGAAGAGCTTTGGACAACGGGAATGGATTAAGGAATTGTTTAAGAATTTTATCACCCATTCGTGTATATGAATTATACTATACATCGGCCCTTTACAAAAATATCAAATTAATCTAAATAGTAAGATCAATTTTCCCGATTGTAAATCTTTGAATTAATTTTTCGAAACTAATATTGTTTAGAAAACCTTAGTACGCCAAATTTAGTTTGATAATAGGATAGATCTACTCGAAACCTCCACTATATAATCCATTTCAATTATTGGCTTCCAGTTCTTGTTCATACATCTTGCCAACTTCTATTAATTAGTTCTTAACCTGAATAAAATAACTTAAACAAACTAACTTAGAGAAATATCAATAAAACCTATTCTTTCAGTATATTGTAATTTTTTAATAAACTATTATTAGTGTATGTCAACATGTTTCATTTTTATCATATTCACAGTATTCATTTCAACAAGATTAACTTAATGAAGTTTCTGTTACTCATAATTCTGCTTATAATTTGGAAAGATGCATTCAAATAGAGACCGACGTTGCATATAGGATTGATATCTTTCTTCAATCCAAGTACAATCTCTCCTTCACTACATCAGTTGATGGGTAAGCCAATCTCTGGGAAGGCAATGTTGAAGAATGTCAATCCGCCAATGTGAATTAATTAATGTGTGTAATGGCATTTTTTATTTTGCTCCAAATACACTCAAGTGACTCAAAATACTCAATAATATTTTCGGAAGATACATTGAATTTGGGTTTTCTCAAAATATAAATGACATAATAGAGGAAATTTCAGGATTTTAAAAACATATTTGGAAATATTTTAGATGATTTCACTGTGAGTGAAACTAGCTCGGAAGATCATTATCGTCAAACAACAATGGCCAAACCGAGCAGCAGTTGTCTGCATTGACTGAAATGATTTTCGCTGCTAGAAACTGTAATAAACTTTGCCCATAATAAATCGAAGCCCTTTATGTATGAAAGTTTTAACGTTTTGTAGCCAGGTCAGCCGAACATATTGACTTTCGGCTGTCGCATGTCAGTATTAATATGTACGTACAAAAAACTATACAAGAATTTAATTTCACGGAGATTCACCTTATTGACTGTGTTATAAACTTTTGAATACAACCGTGCACAAAATGAGGACACCGTGAAAAGAAATAACCAAGTCAAACTTGATGTCTAAATATTTCCTTCCAGCGCAGCGTTCGTCCAAATCTTGAAGCCCAGTTGAGAAAATTGAGGAAAAACTTGAACTCCTAGTATTCGAGTATTCGTATCCAACTTAATTCTGAAAAGTACCGCGGTGAACGGTATTTCCGCAACGAGATACGGACAAATTCAGTTGGAAAAGTTTCTAATCGTGCACCGTAAAAGAAAATTTTATCCTGCATGGGTTTGACACTAGCGTAATAAGTAATCATCGTTATGTGACCAGGACCACCTAGCAAAAGCTGGCGTATTCTCATCTGTAAAAAATAAGCACTCTTGGACTTGGACGGTCAAAATTTTTTATTCTGAGGTTGAAACAAATTCATCCATGAAAATATCGGCAAAAGCTCGTGGAAACAGAGACCCGCGAAAATAGGTCAGCCTCGACCTCATACAAGATTAGGAACTGAAGGGGTAAAGGTCAGCTGAAAGAAACGGTAGGTTCACAATATTTGAAGTGGTATTAATTTCTTTTCCACTTTTCAACACAAATGCCAATGAAATGAGTGAAGTGAATTGGTCCGAATGTTGACAGCATCGAAAGCTCAAATTCTTGATCGTAATAAAATTTAAGTAGTGAGTGGTGAAGTGAATTGTTTAATTGACGAGCGTTTGAATATTAAAAGTGGAAAGTAGAAATTATGAAAGCGCGTCTGCCCAAGTATGAAATTAAGTAATTAAGAGATAATCAAGACGGTAAAGACTACCGTATCCGTCTATTTTTTGTACATTAGTACTGTTTCGCAAATAAAATTTAAAAAATCCCGGACCAACGTCGGAACAAGAAACATAATTAGTATTTGTATATTTTTCAATTTGGCGAGTAGGTAAGTACTTGAGAATAATTATCGAGTGACTAGTTTTTGGTAGAATTTGAAATAAATTTCAGAAAGGCTCGTGGCCTCAACTTGAACAATTTTAACTCTCATCTTTCAACAATTTTTTTACATAATTAAATATCGTAGAATTTCTTGGAACCACTCTTTGAGAGAAGTTTTGCTAATCGGCTACTTCTTCTTGGACAGTTCGGACTCTTCACCTTAGTGGCGGTGACAGTTGGAACTCGACATGGACTGACAACCATTGTGGTGACGACCGCTGGAATATCACGTGGACTATCAATCTGGTGGTGATAGTAAGAATTAAGGTTAATTTCGGTGTCAAAGTTACAAAAACTAGTAATATAAATGCAATTTACTTACAACTACCACCGATGCAACATCAAGTGAACCGTCACTGGTTATGACCACTGGAACACTGAGTGGACTATCAACCTTGGCTTTGTCGTCCGCTGAAATACGACGTGGACTGTCAACCGTGACGACCGTTGAAACACCATGTGGACTGTCAACCGTGACAACCGCAGAAATACCACTTGAACTCTGGTGGTGGTAAGCAGAATAGTAATTTGGTGTCCAATCCATAAATAATCATACAAACATAGTTTACTTACATGGACGACCACTGGAATGCTATGTGGATCCGTAACTTCACAATGGCTATTTTCTGGAATTTCAAGAATTGAAAGACAGTAGGAGTTGTCATTTTTGGAGATCCTTGACTCTGAAATTGCAGTTAACTTCGAACCATCGATGTCAATATTAGTGCCGAGTGGAGGTGGAATTTCTGCTGGAGTGTCAACCTCAACATTGCCTGGGCTTGTCTCCAGAGTGGCATCATTGAATTCTGGAGCTTCGTTTGAGACATCAAAATCAATAGGGCTATAACATGGAGTTCTCGGTGAACTTAGAGTGCTGGCGTCCGAATATGAAGAGCTCAAGGAACTGTCGCTCTCATAGTCACCGTCACTGTCACTAGTGGTAATGTAATCTGGGAAAAACTGTGAGTTGTCATCATC